>SKCR01011148.1:0-22146 GCA_019454045.1 Zanthoxylum bungeanum | reverse complement strand
CTTGTTTCTTGATGATCTAGAAAGGTTCTAGGGTTCCTTTAATTTTGAAAAATTGGGGCTTTGGTTATGGATGATGAATTGGAAGTATTGATGCATGTGCTGTGTGAAGTAGTTTTGGATGATATTATTGTAATATTAGTCCAATTTGCTCATTTGATGACATGTTGCCATTCTATAGTGTTATGACCACTCTTGTAACACCTAAAATTGTTCTTGGGTGCTTCATGTGTGGTGACTTTGATTGGTGTTGTGGATTAATTGGATTAATTTTGAAAATTAGATTTAAAGCATGAAATTTGGCAAAAACAGTTTTTGGATTCGATCTGGAAGCTTACTGATTTTTTTTGATGAAAAATGTGTTTTGTGAGTGTATGGATGTGTTTTTGGAGTTGGAACAATTGCTGGAAAGTATTTCAGAGTTGAAATAAGTGAAAACGGTGAAAAACGGCATTATCGGGTGACTTTTGAGCCAACCGGGTGACGGCTGCCCAAACAGTGAGTTCATCACTGTTCAGTCAGCCCATGAACTGCCCTAACACTATTGGGACTGACCTGGGCAGTCTCCATAAGTGTCGGGTGGTCGGTTCGGTCAAAAAAGTATTTTGCGCCATTTTGGGGAAAAATATTTTTCGTAAAAGATTCGCGATGTTTATATATATATTTATGTCTTTATTGTTGGGGTTGGTGCTCAGAGCTCCAATTCCCGGTTGTATTTCTTTATGAATACTTCTGTAAAACATTATTATTATGAATAATATATGCAGTTTCTATAATATAATGTATCTTTTAATATGGTAAAGACGTAATGACTAGTCATGGTACTGTTGCAAAAGCGTCGCAACTGACATTGAGTAGTATCATGATGTTGTCATTCTCAGACAGTTCCTGGTCAAGGTTTACACTACTTGGTCAGTATAGTAAACCCGTTGAGACCGGTACATGTCGTATACTGGAATATATAATTCCAATGGTTTCTCAATGAACCATAAGTCTTGGAAACTAGTATAGACGTGTAGGTGTTTATAGCGGATAAACACTGAACGACTCACCGAAGATTCTTAATGGATAGTACACCAACGTCAATAAGAATCTTGTCGGGTTGAGTAGCACTTGTGATTCTTAGACTTGAGATGCCACTGTGGGCACATGAGACATCTTCTACACTTAGATGGCAGTCATGTCAGCGATCTATTTAGATCAGACCTCCGCCTGTTCGTTGGGTGTAGATAGATCCTCAGGGTGTTCTGTGTGTATCAAGATAAGATCCGTCAGTTCTGGTATCAGAGCATAGGTAGTCCATATGATTAGCAATCAGATAAAAACCATGGGCCCGTGGTTACAGTTTAGAAACTAGTTATAAACATTCCTTTTGAGATTGCTAATAGAATAGTCGACTGGATAATCCCCATAGAGATTTGACGTTTACATCTATATCTCTGGGATATATCCGGATACCTGTGACGGAGGAATTATACATTTTCCATGACCTCAACCTGTATGATTCATCGAGTTTATCTGTGATCGTCATAATTTAAGGTGGATAGATTATAGACACGAAATTAGATTTCGTGACGGATATGCCTGAATCTATAGAGTCTCGATAATGAAATATACTCGTAGAGCACTAGAGCAACATTTATAAATAATATTGATTATTTATAAAGTCGTTTAAAGGTTAAACGCAAAATACATGTTTTAAGGACTCGATAGTCATTTCCTTAATTTTTGTGTATTTACATTTAATACTTGATTATTTAAATACACATGAATTAATTGTCAAATTGAGATATTTGACTAATATCATAAATGAATATATGTATTTAATATTTAATGTAAATATAATACATATATTTAATATATTTGTATTTAATTAATTAATTAATTTTTAATTGCTAAATGATTAAATTAATTAAAATATAAATATCTTAAGGTTTAGATATTTGTTTTAATGATTTTAGTTGCCATTGTTGACTTGTTGAAAATTATCATTAAAGTGTAATGATCATTTTATCAACTTGGCTTAATGAAATTCAAATGAAATTGAAATAAATATGCCTTGTTTTTTCTTAGGCCCAATTCGGCCAAGGCTAATTTGTAACAAGTATATATTGTTTTGTTTCATTAGGGTTTTTTATATAACCTAAATCACTTTATCAAATACTCCATTGAAGAAAGAAAAGAAGTTAGAGAGAGAAAGAATAAGAAAAATCAAAGAAAGCTTGGAATTTAGTAAGTATTTTCAACCTTCCATTAGAGAGTAAATTGTTCCTCTTATTGTGGGCTTCACTTGGTGATGTTCTTGAGTTTTTCTATTCTTTATTCTTTGTATGTTTCATGGATGAAAGTTTGATGAAGGTGTTTTTCTTTTCATGGTTTTAGAACTTTGTTGCTAATCTAGAGTTGTTGACCCACTCTTAAATGACCTAGATTTGATCTATAGTTATTTTATTGTGTTTGGACTTTAATTGGATGGAAGAAACATGATTAAAGTAATTGATTTAACCAATTTGGTCTAATTTGTCCAATTTGAAGAATTGAAAAATTAGGGTTTAATACCACTTCCAAATTTGAGGCTTTTCATTTATATGGTGTATTTTGATGTTTATATGATGCATGTAAAATATTGGGTTGATTGGATTTTGCCTCGATGTGTTTTGAACCATGAAAGTGCAAAATGCACAAACCCCCCTAATGGAGGCTCTCGGCCAAGGCACTCAAAATTGGGATTTTTGTTGCTTTTGGTGTTTTGACATTTGGGACATGTTAAATTCATCTTAGAAATGATTTAGAATCATCCAAAATTGATTTGAACAATTTCAAACTAAAATGAACAAAATGCCAAGTGTAAGGGCAATTCGGTAAATTCACATAAATTTGATTTATTGAATTTTATTTCATAATTTTATTATTGGGTAATTAAATAAATATGTTTATTTAATTAATCCGAGAAAAAGTTTTGAAATCGAAAAATTTGATTTTCCTGTGTTTCCGCTGCGTTACCGATTCAGCCCCTAAAACCCCTACATTTATTGATATCGAATAAACGTGTTTAGATGAAATATGAATAAATTATTCATATTAGATATTGAATAATTGTTCGGTAATTTGAAAAAGTTTTAAATTACGATTCGTCCGAACACCGCGCTTCCGCCGCTGCCATCGCCAGAAACCCCAACAAAAATGGTATCAGAGCAGGTCTGATGCTTCATCCTATTATATTATTCATGCTTGATATTTGATATTTAATCCAATTTTAATGTTCACACATGCATATAATCTATATATGTTTCTTGACTTTTCGGTTCTACGCTAACGGAAATGTGACAGAAATTTAATGGTTAAATTGAGTTATGTTTTCTATAGGTAGAATTGAATTGTTTAGAAAATGATTTAGATTAAAATTTTGTATTTGATGTAGAGTATAGCTTCCTGAGGAAAATCTCCGCTTAGAAATAAGGCTGTAAAGTGACGTGTATTGGCTACATGTTTCTTGGTCGTCTTGTCGGTATGGTTTATGGGTATCTTTCTATAACTGCATCCGAGATCGTGCCAAAGCTGTGAGGGTGTAGGTTATGGGATTTATCCATGCCGGTTATATATTGATACTAGATAAATTCAAGTGAAAGTGGAAATCCTGAACGTGCCAAAGCTGTCAGGACTACATCGGTAGCTTGAGTTTGTCATTGACAAGTGAAGCATTGATACGCTTCATTGTGAACGTGCCAAAGCTGTCATAACGAGAAACGGTCAGGACCAAAACCAGGAGTCACTGGTTAGTGATTGACAATGAGTTGTCTACCTAATGAATATACGTAGGCGAGATCGTGCCAAAGCTGTGAGTCGAAATATATTCATGGGATCTTACTCTCACTATGGAATTCGATTTAATTATTGAATTCCCGTTGTCCGTTGGGGATTACGGTATTACGTAAAGTAGTGGTTGTCCATAACTGCTTTCATTTTCCTTTATTCTATATTGTCTATAGATTTATAGTTTTAATTCACTGCATGCTTATTACTTGAATATGTTTTCTGACTTTACTTATGGTTGCGTAATTCTAGAATAGGTTCTAGAAAGATAGTAGACTTAGATATTGTTAGATTAGTTTAAAACCATCCGGAACTGTTGTTCCGATTTTCTTGAAAAATCAAGATGGTTAGTGACTTAGTTACTAAGTCACGATTAGTAATCTAAATAGATATCTGTTTGGATATATTTATCTAGTAAGAATAATTTATTATACAGTAAGATTGACTTGAATTAGTTCATGTCTCGAGATTCTTGACTGGCATTAAGAAAACCTCATTAGTATTTGTTTATCTTATAATGACATTTCTTGGCGTTAGTGACTTTTAGAAGTCACGTGTCTGACACATTTTGCTAATCAATCATTTGCAATTGTTGTGAATAATTGAATGTAAATTAAAAGCTTAAGAAAATAGATGCGTATAGTTGTGTATAGAGAATATTGATTATCACAATACGTCACTATAGATATTGGATACTAGATCTTCCGTCTAGTTATTTAAAATAATATTTAATAACTGTTTTGATATTTGATATCAGAACTTGCGACTATTGGATAGTTACTTGTTCTTTATAAACAGTTGTTACATATTTTAATATGACTAGTAGTGTCATTAATGAAAAGATAACCATTAAAAAATATTCGGTTAAATAAATAACTTAGAACTATGCTTTATAAGATTTTATCATAAAAGCATTAGATGCTTATTCCCTATGGTAAAGGATGGTATGATACAAGTTCACACCATATATCCTTATCCATTTAACGAATATTGTATTCATAATGTGATTAAATCTTATTTAACCAATGATCGTCATTGGACCACAAATTTATTGAACTAATACATTAGATGTATGTAGTTTAATAAATTAGACATTGCCTTGGATAGTTTTCTTTACTTCGTAATTTAGTTAATGAATTGTCATGACTTAGTTACGCGTTTCTAAGTATATATATATTTAATATCTTGAATTGTTCGAGAAATTTCAATATGTTTCTGATAAAACGCGGATAAAATATTTTGAATGGTTCAAAGATATTCTATTTGAAGTGTTGAAAAACTATAACTTTTAAATTCGTTGTGAATCTTTGAATTGTTCAAAGATGTTTGGTATGATGAAACATATAAATTTAAGGCAATTAGTTCTAAAGTTATTTAATGAATGTGATTCTTACTACAATATTAAACTTCCACAATTCCATCTTGATGGAATTGGTCAGTGGGAGTAATTGAATCTTATATGATTTGATTCATTGATATTGAGTGTTACCGAATTAGTTTTCAATACTCTTGGGGTTATGCTCCAATAACACTAATTCTCCTCTTTAATTAAGGTTTCATTCGTTCCTACAGTTACATATATGATATGTATAATAGAAAATTCGAATCTTGAAAAGTTTGAGATTTGAAACTTTCTTTTGTATAATGGTTATATAATTGAAAGTACTTGCGCCTCGGAGGTACAAGTAAGGTTTATCACTATTCTATTTATTATATAATATTGTATTATATTTGATAGAATATATTTTCTACGATCCCGAGCAATAAAATTATTTTATTACTTGGCGTGTAACATCAGATGTTGACAATTGTAGAAAAGACTTGACTTATTGAAGTCAAATGTGAGAATGATGAACTAACGTAATGGAACTATGTGATTAATAAGATGAAAAGACCCTTAGTCAACTTCCATATAAGTCCAATAGGATGTCAGAATCATTTGCGAAGTATTTGATACTTAATGATTCTGTTGTTTTCTTATTGAAGAAAATTATCCTATAACTTATAGTGGGAGCGATATTTGATATCGATTTCGGAAGTTAATATTGAACCATAGATCTAAAATTATTCATAGCTTACTGCGATCAAGTTTTACACTTGATTGAGCTTTCGTTATGAATAGTTCATAAAATGTGTAAATTGTTTGCGCAGCAAAAGAAAAGTGAGCTCGTTAAATGTTTGACCTTTATAGTATGACAGTGAGAAATGTTATATTCAGTAGTCTATTGTAGATTTTGAGGAAACTTGTCTCTAGTCGTACTAATTGAACAATTAGAGATTTGTTGGTTAATATTGATATTAAACTATTTTTTGGGCTAAAGAATACAAAGTGGCGTTATTGAGTGATTTATTTGAATGAGAGATCTGTCGTGATTTCTTTATTTGAAGAGTTCATTTTAGAATGGCCCTAGAGTTTGTATTTTTCTAATATCACAGTTTGATATACTAGCTTATAAAGCCTATTGTAGACTCAGATAAGCTTTCCAAAAATCTGTATTCTCTAATTTTGATACAGTCACATTGTCTGATTTTATCAAAGCATAAAGAATACATATTTGATAGTAGGGTCAGTGGGAGCATTCAAATTTCTTTCTAGTGTTATATATCCTAACTATATTATCATTATTAAAGTAATAATGAGATGTGTGAAGTAAAATATTTACTTAAGTCTTATTTTCCTCCGTGAAAGCAGTGAGAGTAGTCTTGATATATTTGATATAAGGTTTTATATAAGATATAAAACTAAGAGACCTGTGAGATACTCTCATTAGTCGCGTATTAGATATGATCTAATAAATGACACATTAAGACTATATGTATGACACTTAGTATAACTGTTTGACAATTAACATATCTTTTATATATATAGTATACATCTTTCGTAAAGGATGATTCCTTTGTCGAAAGAGAGATTGATTTGAATGTCTAGTCAATCTTATGCATCATATGATGATGACGTAATGAATATTATATTATGTGCGATTAAAGATATCAATTTAATCGTAATTGTTACGAGTTATTTGTAATGATGTAGACCATATGATTGATCTTGAAACATGTTCTTTGTGATCTTTGAGATATTAAGAACAAGTTTCTTATTCATGGAGATTTTAGTCTGCATCCATAAGATCTGATTAGTTTTGATCCTAATTATGACATTAGATGGTCTATGTCATATAAAGTCAGAAAAGATGTAGTGGGAGTGTCACCGTTGATTCTACAAAACTAGTGGAATCAGTTGCAACTTATGAAGTATTGACTTATAAAGTTGCATAGTGGCCATATAGATTAGAAGTTTTCATATTAGTGTAGTGCTTGCGGCTGTCTCATAGTATTTGGATTCGATCTATAAATATACAGACAACTTAGTAGCTATAGCACAATACTGATAAAGCGTCTGAGTCATATTGATGTGGAATTTGGATTCTACAAAATATGAATGATGCTGGATAAGAAAAATGATTGAGTTTGTTGGACGGACTCAATTTGTTAAAGTGGGCTTACTTATTGTTGCCTACCTCTTGAGTGCTAGGTGAGCTCTTGAGGGCCATGAGTATGTGATATACATTGAGATGTGTATATGATACCGTGGATTAGCACTAGAGCAAGTGAGAGAATTGTTAGGGTTGGCGCTCAGAGTGCCAATCCGGATCGTATTTATGTCTGATTCATAAATACAAGCAATTTTATTTTCCATAATATTACTAATTTAATGGTAGCACACTTGTCTTTTATACACTTATTCGATCTAATTACGATTAGATATCTGATTATGATTAGATCGAAACTAAATCTGGTTTAGTGATACATGTATATTAGACAAAGACCCTAGGATTTACAATATAGTGCGCAGTTACAACGTAATTTGTAATTGACATTGGAAATCACACTATTAGATGTATATCCTTAAATAAAATTCATGGTCAAGATTTACTAACACGGGTTGGTTAGTAAAATCCGTTGAGACCAGTACATGTCGTATATCGTGACTTGGTCCGATGGTTTATCCCAGTGAACCATGAGTCTCGGGAGACTTGTATAGACATGTAGGTGTTTATTTGGTAAACACTGAACGACTCACTGAAGATTTCAGAATAGATGGCACACCAACGTCAATAGGAATCTTCTCCAGTTGAGCGAGCATAATGGTCATTCGACTTGAGATACCACAGTGAGGTATATGAGTTATCCTCCACACTTTGATGGCAATCACTCAATGATCTATTCATGATCAGACCTCCGCATGTTCGTTGGGTGTGGACTGATACTCATGATATCCCGTGCGTATCAAGAGAGGATCTGTCAGTCTTGTGTACAAGGCATAGACATCATGCACGTGTTTATGATCTAGTAAATCCATGGTCGTGGTATAACTTCGAAAATCAGTTCCGAATGTTATTTAGAGATCGTAAATTGAAAGTCGACTATATGATATCGAACGAATTTGACGTTCTTTTCTATATCTCAGGTATAATATGGATAGCCTGTGACAGATGAATTATACGTATACAATGGCATCGGCTTGCATAATTTAGCGAGATTATCCGTGGTCGTCATAATTCATGAGTGAGTGAATTATGGACACGAAATTAGATTTCGTGACGGATAAACCTAAACTTAGAGAGTCCACAATATGAATGAAGTTTACTCGTTGAGCACTTGGGCAACACGATATGAATAATATGGATTATTCATAATACTTCATCGGATTAAGTGAGTTAATTTGAATCGTTTAATCGGTTAAACGATAACACATGCATTAGGGGATTTTGGCCAATCGTAATTATTGTGTATTTGTATTTGATACATAATTCGATTAGATACACATTAATTATTCGTCAAATGAGATTTTGACACATGCCATAAATATATGTATTTGTTATTTATTGTAAGTAAAAATACATATATAATAATAATTATATTAATTGATTATTTGGATATTTAATTGTTAAATATTTAAATGATTAATTAATAAATTTTTTTCATAAATGTTATGAATTTGTCCAATTATTATTGGTTCACATGACATGTTTTTTATTAATCTTTACATGTCCAAATATGATTTGTTAATGTAAAGTATACTTTAATTAATTGAATAATTTATTGGCCAATTTGACCAATTTGACCCTAAAAGTCGGTCACAATGATTTAAAGAAGAAAAATGTTTTCTTCTTCAGTTAACTTGCTTCCATGGCCGAGATTCACAAATAAAATGGGTCTCAAATTTTGTTTGAAGAATCCATGAAGAAATGAAGGAACATCAAGAAAAAAGGTTTAGAAAATAAGAGATTAAAGGTAATCTACTTTAACTCTAAGCTTGGAAATTTAGTTTCTTGTTTCTTGATAATCTAGAAAGGTTATAGGGTTCCTTTAATTCTGAAAAATTGGGGCTTTTGATTGTGGATGATGAATTGAAAGTGATGATATTATTGTAATATTAGTCCAATTTGTTCATTTGATGACATGTTGCCATTCTAGAGTGTTATGACCACTCTTGTAACACCTAGAATTGTTCTTGGGTGCTTAATGTGTGGTGACTTTGATTGGTGTTGTGGATTAATTGGATTAATTTTGAAAATTGGATTTAAAGCATGAAATTTGGCAAAAATAGTTTCTGGACCAGATCTGGAAGCTTAATGATTTTGTTGATGAAAATTTGTTTTTTGAGTGTATTGGATGTGTTTTGGGAGTTGGAACAATTTCAGGAAAGTGTTTCGGAGTTAAAATAAGCGGAAACGGTGAAAAACGGCATTACCGGGTGACTTTTGAGCCAACCGGGTGATGGCGGCGTAAATAGTGAGTTTGTCACTGTTCGGGCAGCCCATGAACTGTCCTAACACTATTGGGACTGACCTGGGCAGTCTCCATAAGTGTCGGGTGGTCGGTTCGGTCAAAAATGTGTTTTACGTCATTTTGCGGAAAAATATTTTTCGTAAAAGTTTTGTGACGTTTCATATAAATTTATGTCGTTATTTGATATCGAATAAATGTGTTTAGGTGAAATATGAATAAATTATTCATATTAGATATTGAATAATTTGTTTGGTAATTTGAAAAGGTTTTAAATTATGATTTCGCCTGAATCGCGCTTCCGCCGCTCCTATCGCCCGAAACCCCAACATTATGAATAATCTGTATTATTCATAACGTGTTGCCCAAGTGCTCAACGAGTACACTTCATATTGTGAGACTCTCTAAGTTTAGGTTTATCCGTCACTAAATAAAATTTTGTGTCCATAATTCACCCACTCATGAATTATGATGACCACGAATAATCTCGCTAAACTATACAAGTCGAGGTCATTGCATACGTATAATCCTTCTGTTACAAGTTATCCATATTATACATGTGCTATAGATAAGAACGTCAAATCCTTACGGTATAATATAGTCGACTTTCAAATTTACGATCTCTATACACAGGACTGACGGATTCTATATTGATACGCACTGGATATCATGAGCATCAGTCCACACCCAACGAATAGGCGGAGGTCTGATCTAAATAGATCGGTGACGTGACTGTCATCAAAGCGTGGAGGATAACTCATATATCCACAATGGTATCTCAAGTCGAAGGATCACTATGCTCGCTCAACTCGAGAATATTCCTATTGACGTTGGTGTACCATCTACTAGGAAATATTCAGTGAGTCGTTCAGTGTTTATCAAATAAATACCTACATGTCTATACGAGTTCTCCCGAGACTCATGGTTCATTGGGATAAACCATCAGACCAAGTCACGATATACGACATGTAGTGGTCTCAGCGGATTTTACTAACCGACCTGTGTTAGTAAATCTTGACCATGAACTTTATTAAGGATATACAACTTATAGTGACGCTTCCCAATGTCAATTACAAACTACGTTGTAAATGCGCAATACGTTGTAAATCCTATGGTCTTTGTCTAATATACACGTATCACTAAATCATATTTAGTTTCAATCTAATCATAATTAGATATCTAATTGTAATTAGATCGAATATGTATATAAAAGACAAGAGATGCTACCATTAAATAAGTAATATTATGGAAAAAATGAACTGTTAGTATTTATGAATCAGCCATAAATACGATCCAAATTGACACTCTGAGCACCAACCCTAACACTTATAAACTCTTCATTTTCTATTACTTTCTCCAAATGAGACTACTATCTATTCACTCTATTTACTATACAAACCTCTTACAATATAGATCATAAATATACATCATTATCACATTGAGTTTTTTATGCTATTTTGGATATACAACTTCAATATTTCAATAATTATTTTAATGAGGTTAATACTAAGTACTTTTTTTTTGTTTGGATTGCTAATTATGTACAAAATACTCATTTTCTGTTTTCGACAAAGAAAAGTTATTGCAACTTGCTCAATTTTATATACAAGATTTTTCTCAAATTGATCTTACAGCACAAATAGTCAACTTGATTCTGCATAATAGATATGTAATTAAGTGTTGAGTTTTTAAGATTGAAAGGGATTTGTGATCTTACAATAAAAATAGTTGAGATTAAAAAAAACACATAATTATAAGGTGTTTTCATTAATTTCTATGTTGGTTACATTAGCATTGTTTTTGCTAGTTGCAATTGCCACTGTTGAGAGAGGTTTTTCAACTATAAATTATGTGAAGTATGTTGGGGTTTTAGGTAAAATACACGGGTTACGCAGCGGAACGCAGAAATTCAAAATTTTCCGATTTCATTAATTTATATTGAGTAATTAAAATAAACATATTTATTTTAATCACTCAATACTCAAAAAAAGAAATCTTTAAGCCGCAAATCATAATTTCAGTAAATTGTCATAAAGCCCCAAAGCTTCCATTTCAATCATTTTAGTCCTAACTTGTTCAAAACAAGCTTAGTTGATTTCCAATCATAACCAAAATGATTTGTACATCAAATATACATTAAAACTGAAAATCTGAAAATTTTCTAGATTTTTCAGTATTTACGGAAATGCCCTACAACTTTATATTTTGATCATTTTAGTCCTAATTTGTCAAATACATAATTAGGTGATTCTCAATCACTACCAAAATGATTTATACATGTCATACATGTCAAAATATAAATTGTAATTCAAGAAAAAATAATTTTTCAAAATTACCGAATAGGTCCCTCAATTTCCAAGAATTGCACTTTAGTCCAAATTGATTCAAAACCAATCAAGAATCAACACCAAAATTTATATGCATCATATAAACATCATTAATTAACACATATATGAAAAGCCCCAAATTTGGAGTGGGTTATGAACCCTAATTTTACAATTTCCACAAATTGGCAAATTAACACCAAATTAGTTAAATTCAACACTTTAATTCAATTCTTTCAACACCAAACAAGTCTCACCACCATGAAACAATTCAAGAACAATTCTAGGTCATTTATGAGTGGCTAAGAAACTCTAGAATGGCAACTAAACATCAAATGGTTAAAGAATACAAACAAACCAATTTCATGCATTCTTTACACATATACATACTATCATCTTTCAATCAAGTTCCCAACCATCAAAATACATCCACAAGAGAGTAGAGAAGAAACTAAGATACACATATTGAAGCCTGGAGTCTTAGAAATTTTTTTCATAAAGAATAAAGTAAGAAAAAACTTACAAAAATTCAAGATTTCCATGCCATTCCTGAACTCTGCTCCATTCTTGGATTGCCATTGCATTCCCGGCTGTTCATTCTCGAACTGTGTTTCCATTCTTGGAGTGCCATTCCCGGCTAAACTGATATTGATGCTGATGTGGGCCTGGCCCCTGAACTGATACTGATGTGGGCCTCGGCCCTGGGACTCATCCCCAAACTGATATTAATGTAGGCCTCGGCCCCAGATTGATACTGATATGTGCCTCAACCTTGGGATTCACTGGCCCATGAACTGCTACTGATATGGGCCTCGGCCCTGGACTGCTACTGATGTGGGCCTCACCCCTGAAACTGATGTGGGCCTCGCCCCAGATCAAAACTGACACTGATGATATGGGCCTCGCCCATGTGATTCGTTCCTGAAGACTGCTGACATTGTATTGTTACTGCTTCTGGTTGGCTTGCATTCGGCACTTTCTTTTCTTTTTTTTTTCTCCTTTGAAACCTGTTATTACAAAACAGAACAAACATGAAAGGATGCAAAATGCGTTACGTGTATGCATGCATGAATGTTCATATCCCGTCGGGTTAGGTCTTCCTTCAATTATCTTGGTGACTGCTTAGCTTTCTCTTCCTCAGACAAGCTACTTCTTCAATCTGTCTACGTTGATCGGCTCGGTGAACTAATTCCCTTCCAAGTCTGATATTTTCACTGCCTCTATTTCCCAATTTCTGAATGTCTATCTTATCTTTTATGTTTGCTTATTCGAAGGTTCCCCGTGTTCATCACTGGATTCCATAGTACCAAGGTTGAATACTTTTCTCAAATATACTCATATTGCAGAAGAGTTTCAGCGAAATGAACGTCTTTATTATTGTTGAGGAAAAGAGTTCGAACAAGTAACAAAATCAATGGCATTTAAAAAAACTGGATCAAACAGACTAGGAGTAACATCTCCATCATCCGCAGCACTGCCTTCTTCCTCGGCCTATGGTTCTTCACTGTCATCCATGTAAGAAGCTTGATGGTTGAGGGTTTCTTTTCATGGGTTGGGTATTTTATGGGAATCTATGAGATCTTGAATTTCATGCCTGAGGCGGGTGCAGTTGTCGGTGTCATGGCCATGTAGCTGGTGGAAGTGACAATAATGTTCACATTATGTGTGGTGGTGGGGGGTGCGGAAGTGGCTTGCCTTCTAAGGGTTTCAAGATTCCTTGTCCCTGTAACTTTTCAAATACCTTCGACAAAGGTCTACCAAGGTTGGAGAATTGCCGGTTCCTAATGGCAGCAACCTCGACAGTAGCGGGCTTAGTCTCAGAATACCCCCCAAAAGTCCGCCTATTCTGGCCATAGGACTTTCTTTTTCAGCCTCCTCTTCCTCAATATCCATGATAGTTTCCCTCAACTGTCGAAAATCAGAAATCATCGAAGTCATCCTCCTCAGCTTACTATAAATAGAGGGATTGGTGCCCTTGATGATCATTTTGATTTGGTCCTTCTCAGAGGGCCGAGTCTGCATTTTCAGAAGCTGGCTTCTCCAACGGTCTACATACTCCTTGAAGCTTTCTTCCGGCTTCTGCTTAGTGTTCTCCAAATCACGGAGTGACAAGTCAATTTCTAAGTCTGTAACATACTGCTTCAGAAAAGCATCAGCTAGTTCCTTCCAATCTTCCTTAACCTTCTTCTCAAGGCTATGATACCAAACCACAGGTGCCCCCTCGAGTGACATCCCAAACATCTTTTGGACTTGGCGCTGTGATAGGCCCATTGAACTCATGACTGAGACATATTGCTGCAGATGGACCCTCGGGTCTCCGTTCCCATTAAACTTGGCCATGTCGGGCAATTTAAACTGAGATGGCAGCTGTTCTCCGAACGTCATTGCCTCATAATCTAACAAATCCTCATTCTTACCCCTCATTTTGCGGTAACTGTTTCAACTTGATCCCGAAGCTTCTGAAATTCTGCCTGAGACCCAATCACTCTGCCTGCTGCATATTCTGCCATGTCATCATCAAAAGTGGGGATATCATCCCCCAACCCATTCGGAGGCTCCTCGCACCTCACATTCTCAGAATTTTCCCCGGTACGGGGCACAACCATATTTGTCATGGCAGTAGTCAAGGCTTGCAACTGTTCAGTAATCTTGGCGAAGCCATTTTCCAACTGATCTATCCGGGATACCTCAATATCTGATTCACTCATGTCTGTTCTCAGTATTTTGGTGAGTCTTCCCTTTTTTCTAACCCAACGGGAATCTATGATGGCTTTCAGAACACAAGGGTTAACATGATGTATGTATGCATGGGGGTGCATGAGATGCATGTAACATATATAACATACTAAATCAACTAAAATTCTCAAACAAATCGGCCCGTTATCATTTTAGAATCTTTCAGGCTAATCGTCATAGGAGTGAACCCATCCCAGTTTAAATGGCCCAATGAGTTCACATCTCATGACAAAGTGCTCGACTAAACCTAAATGATAACGTTCCGAACACAATCACAAAGTGTCCCATCAATCACTTAGAAGCCTTTGGCCCAATAGTCATGAAATACGTTCTTGTCCCAGTTTAAATGGCCCAACAAGCCCATATCCCATGACAAATGATCCAAATGGATTCAAACGACGATGTTCCCAAACACAAGCATAGAAGAAAGATGATGCAAACATGACATAATAATTTCTACATAATGGCCTATCAACATTTCAGAAGCTTTTGGCCTAATAGTCATAAGGTGCGAACTTGCCCCAGTTTAAATGGCCCAGCAAGCCCGCATTTCTGACAATAGTCCAACTGCATCCAAATGAGGATGGTCCACAAGCACATATTCAGGAAATAATTGTTACTTTAACCAACCCAGTCTATGGGTGGGTTAGCAAGAGTATAGACAAAGGCTCTTACCGGCGAAGGATGGCCCACAACTAGGTCTCCCCACTCAAGGGTTCGAGCAACCAAGTGAGCGCACCCTTTTTTATACACCAAGGTACGTGCCAATGAGCTATGGTGTGTGACGGACTGTCAAATGGATTTCCCGTTGTAGATTCCCCAGAGGGAAGGTGGAGCGAGGCTCACTTAAATACCCAAGCCTCTTAGGCTCTTATCACTTGGTGTCAGGAATAAACAACGAGTCCTCCAAATTAATCCATCACAATAGGCTACGAGTAGATGGCTATCTAGGTGCCTTCACAGCTTTTCCTTCTAGAAAGGTAGTGAATGAATGAAGACACCAAACCATTACCTAGCCTCAAAATGCCTTTGATTAAACCCTCACTTTATCCACTATAGACACGGTCAATTAAAACATAAATCCAAACATCACAAGATAATATTTCTGGCCCGATTCTCTATCCCCAGTGGAGTCGCCAGACTGTGGGAACACAGGATCTGGGGCGACGCATGCTGTCCCGGGCTCGCGGCCCGGTCGGGAGTATGGAGTAGCCACGGGGGACTACACCGGAGAATAATGGAGTCGCCACCCGGTGTGAACTAGGAAAATGAGATTTAAGGCCGCACTCACCCCTCGCAAGGGAAGACCTCAAACCATTGGGTTCAGAATGGTCCCTTACTTATGCCACTTGTAATGACAGGATTTATGTGATAATTTAATCAGGCTTAAGTAGCACTTATTTCCAAGAGTATCATGCTTCTAAATTCACGGGTACAAAATAAAACTTATACATACATTTCACATATATCTCACATCTAAGAACACATGCCTGAAAATACCTCAAAGTAACAACGAACATACAACTTCATTCAGCATATCATATTCATGAAAAACACAAGCACACATAATAACCGCATAAGCATACATGTGAGCACCTTTCCAAGTGATACGTGGAATTGTATCCCAAGTACAGACCGCATTACCGTCCATTCGGAATCGGCTACGGAATTTATGTCTGGGTTTCCATCCGATATATCACAAGAAATAATACTCCAAAGTCATCATGGCATAGATATATGAATCCTAATGCGTTAAATCAAGACTAAGGCAAATGACGCAACAAATGGAATAAACATGCTTTTCATTATTATGTGCACAAAGATAAGAATGACTATGTGTGGTTCCATTAAAAAATCACCTAAGAAACAATTATATATGGCATGTGATGAATATGTCTCAGTTCAGTGTGTTCGCGTTCGTGTAGCGTTCGTAAACGCGTTCGAACGGTAAACAGAAGGTTCGTGTTGTATGGCGTTTCATAACGCGTTCGAACGGAAATGAAACAGAATGCTCACGTTCGTATGGCGTTTGTTAACGCGTTCGAACGGAAATGAAACAGAATGCTCACGTTCGTATGACGTTCGTGAACGCGTTCGAACGGAAATGAGACCTGATGCATGATAAGGCAAAATGCATGCGCGTTCGAGTTGCGTTCGTAAACGCGTTCGAACGGGAACAGACCTGATGCATGAAATGGGACGCAATACATAAACAACAAAATAAAGGGGTGCGGCGAAGTACTGCCGTAAAGGTGGCCTTTTGGGGCTATTGGTCTCTCAAAAAGAGGACATTTAGACCAACATACTAAGCCCATGCGCGTCACATCACATCACATGAAATAAAGACAACAAAAGTGTAGGACTTCGTATGCCCAATTGAACGTACATTCAACCCAAACACACTTCGTCCAGCGCGGCGAAGTAGTGTCACAAAGGTGGCCTTTTTAGGCTCTTCGTCTCTCAGATAGAGGACCTTTGGACTAACTCACTAAGCCCATGCGCTCGATCGCATCATACATACAAAAATAGAGCCAATCATATCAAAACCAAGTATGCCCGATTGAACACATCTTACATCCAATCCGAACACACATCAACCGGCGCGGCAAAGCATCGTGGTAAAGGGTTTTAACCCCTCCCCATAAGGGATCTTTCATTCCACTTACTAAGCCCATGCGCTTGATTGAACCATGCATAAAAAGATAAAGACAATAATATCAAACTAAGTATGCCCGATTGAAGGTATCTTGCATCCAACCGAACACACATCAACCGGCGCGGCAAAGCATCGTGGTAAGGGCTTTAACCCCTCCCCATAGGGGATCTTTCATTCCACTTACTAAGCCCATGCGCTCGATTGAATCATGCATAAATAAACAACATACAGAATTCAAGTGACGAAAAATAAACAAAAACAACACAAAACAAAAGAGGGTTCCGTTTACTCAAGCGGTACGTGGAGTTGTGTCCCGAGTACAGATCATATTACCGTCCATTCAGAATCGGCTATGAAATTTATGTCCGGGTTTCCATCCGATATACCGCGAGAGTTGACACGTCTCTCATTCATCCAATACCCACAATACACATCATACACAAACAAGATTTAACAAACAAGTAAAATACAATCAAAATAAATAACAAAAATCAAATAAAGATGAGTGTGAAAAGTACCCTCAGGTCTAACCTTTTAAATCACCTCTCGGATGTACGGCACACGGTCGTCGGAAGGGTGGTTGCTCCGCAACTCTTTCGATTCACTGGTTCACTGTTCTCGTTCATTGTCTCACTGTTTGGAGTCTTCGTTCTCCGTCTTTTGCTGCTGCTTTTGACTCCGATTTGCTACTGTTCGGCCTCTGTTTTGCTGCTCGCTGTTCAGGTCACCTGTTCTGACGTTCACAACGGACTGTTCCAAGTTTTTGTGTGGGTTTTTAGTGTAGTCTTGTGTGAGTCTTTTAAGGATTATGAATGCAGTTTTATTTATGTTATTACTTTAGTTTTTTTAGGGGATATTTTAATTGTATTTTGCTACTGTATAGGGGGTGGTGTTTAGGCATGATTTGGCTACTGTTTTAGTGTTAAATGGGCTGCTATATTAAGGTATGATTTCGGCAATGGGAGAGTGAGGATGAAGAGAACTCTTTCTTGTTATTTTCTTGAGGGGCTAGGGCTCTTGGTGTGTTGTGATGGTGCTTTTAATGTGAAGGCTTGGGGTTATTTTCTTTTCTCTTGTGATTTGTGTGAGTTGTGTGTATCCTATGTGTATGAGCTATGGGTTGGAAATTCTTTTCTTCTTTTATTTCTTGTGATGGGTGTGAACTAGGGGGGACCAATGGCTTTGTTTAAGGTGTTGTTTATATAAGAATGGCTAGGGCTTCACCTTGTCTCACAAGGAAGAGATTTGGCATTAAAGGGAGGATTTGATTTGGTGTTGGACAAGGAAAGCAAGGGATTTGATTTGGTTTAGATTAGGAAGGTTGAATATTTGATTGGCTTGGTTTAGGAATACAATATTTTAAGTTAGGAATAATATATATTTGATTGGGAATATAATTGGTTGATTGATTTTAATTAGGCATGACATCTTTTTAATTTGGTATGTGATTTTTAGATTTGTTTTGATTTCACCATGTGTTAAATATGTGTTTTAAGTGGGCTTGGGTGTGTGGGCCAAGGCTTGGGCGAATTGGGCTTGATGTGAGGCTAGCAGCAAAACCAGAATTACCGACACCGTTCGAACGCCTCCTCGAACGCGGCACGAACACCTGCAATCTGTTTACCGTTCGAACGCATACATGAACGCAGCACGAACGAAAACAGTGAACCTTGTTTATTCTGAATTTCCCCTTCCGATTTCCGTTTTCCGTGACCTCCGTGACTTAAAAGGTAGTGTCTCTAAAATGAGACTCATCATAGGGACTTATGTGTAAAAATGCAGTGTCTACACTGTGACTCCAGGAAACACATGCACTCCATTAAGGATTGAAAATGAGGCACAATTAATTATTATATTTTTTAAAAATTACCTTGAATAATGATGCTACCATCATTCTAATTAAGAGACAAATCCAACATCTTACTTTCAAGAATGATGATGCTACCATAAAACAAAAAAATTTAAGCATAAAAGTATTAACAAATAAATTGAAGAATAAAAGTATTAACAAATAAATTTAAGAATAAAAGTATTAACATACTAATTAAAATAAAACATAAAATAAAATTAAAATACAAATACAAATACAAATACAAATTTTTTTTATAAAAATATATATTTTTAATTATAACGGTTCGTTCGGTTTAACAGTTGCGGTTCGGATTAGCTCCTGAACCGAACCGTAAACCGTTTGGGGTGGGCCAATCCGAACTGCAAATCGAACCATTAGAAAAAAAAACCGTAAATTCGGTCCGGTTTGGTTTGGTTTGCAGCTTAGTTCGGTTCGGTCGGTTTTTTTGCCCACCCCTACCTTTTGCTTTCTTTCTTCCTTTTTTTCTCTCAAACTCTCTTTTTATTTTGATTTAGGGTTCTTAGATAATGAAACAAAAAATGAAAAATATGGCTTATATATTTTCCATCACATGGCCGAAAATAATGAATTAATAATAGCCAAGTTTTCATTTTTATTTCATTAAATAATTGGAAAAAGATTTAATTAAATTTGTGGTTATAAAACATTAAACACTTTAATGTTTATCACAAACCAACCAATTAAATCATGCCAATTTATCCAATAAATTTAGGCCATTTAATCCAATTAAAAAGTGCAATTTATCTTACTTTATAAAAGTAAAAGATATTAATTATTTAATTCATTTAATTATTCAACATTTGAATAATCAAATAATTAAATACAAATATCTTAAATATATGTATTATATTTACATTAAATAATCAAAATACATATATTAATTATAAATATCAAATTCCACAATTTGACATTTAATAAATGGCCGAAAGATCCCAAACGCATGTATTATCGTTTAACCGTTAAACGACTTATAAATAATCAGTATTATTTATAACAGTTGCCCTAGTGCTCTACGAGTAGGTTTCATTAGTGAGACTCTCTAGATTCAGACATATCTGTCACGAAATCTAATTTCGTGTCCATAATCTACCCACCCATAAATTATAACGACCACTGATAAACTCGCTGAATCATACTGGTCGAGGTCATCGCATACGTATAATCTCTCTGTCACATGTATTCGGATTATCCCAGAGATATAGATAAAAATGTCAAATCTCTATAGGTATAATCTCGTCGATGATTCTATTAACAATCTCTTAATAACACTCAGAATTAACTTCTATAGTGTACCACAAGCCCATGGATTTAACAGATTGCTAATTGCACATTGAATACCTATGCTCTGTACACAGAATTGACGGATCATATCTTGATACGCACAGGATATCATGATGATCAGTCCACACCCAACGAACAGACGAAGGTCTGATCTAAATAGATCGGTGATGTGACTGCCATCAAAGTGTGGATGATACCTCATACATCCACATTGGTATCTCAAGTCGAAGGACCACTATGCTCACTTGACCCGAGAAGATTCCTATTGAAGTCGGTGTACCATCTATTAGGAAATCTTCAGTGAGTCATTCAATGTTTATCCCATATAAACACCTACACGTCTATACGAGTCTTCCAGACTCATGGTTCATTGGGATAAATAATCGGACCAAGTCTCGATATACGACGTGTACTGGTCTCATCAGATTTTACTAACCGACCCATGTTAGTAAATCTTGACCAGAAACTTTATTTGATAATATATTTCTGGTAGTGTCACTTTCCAATGTCAATTACAAATTACTTTGTAACTGTGCACTACATTATATATTATCGGGTCTTTGTCTAATATATACATATCACTAAATCATATTTAGTTTCAATCTAATCATAATTAGATATCTAATCGCAATTAGATCGAATATGTATATAAAAGAAAAGATGTGCTACCATAAAATGAGTAATATTATGGAAAAAAAGAATTGTTCGTATTCATGAATCAGACATAAATACAATCTGGATTGGCACTCCGAGCACCAACCCTAACAATTTCTCCCACTTGCTCTAGTGCCAATCCACGGTATCATATACACATCTCAATTTGTATCACATACTCATGGCCCTCAAGAGCTCATCTAGCACTCAAGAGGTAGGCAACAACAAGTAAGCCCGCTTTTAACAAATTGAGTTTATCCAACAAACCCAATCGTTTCCTTTAACCAGCATCATTCATATTTTGTAGAAACTAAGTTCCACATCAATATGACTCAGATGTGATATCAATATTGTGTTATAGCTACTGAGTTGTTTATGTATTTAGGGATCAAATCCAAAAATACTTTGCAGACAACCGCAAGCACAATACTAATATCAAAACTTCTAATCTATAAGGTCACTATGCAACTTCATAAGTCAATACTTCATAAGTTACAACTAATTCTACCGATTCAGTAGAATCAACAGTGACACTCCCATTGCATCTTTTCTGATTTATATGACGTAGACTGTCTAACGTCATAATTAGACTCAAAACTATTTGACCATAATGGTTGTGGATTATATTCTCCATCAATAAGAAACTTGTTCTTAATATCTCAAAGATCATAAAGAACATGTTTCAAGATCCATCCTATGGTCTATATCGTATCAAAATAACTCGTAACTTATTACGATTAAATTGATATCTTTAATCGCATATAATATAATATTCATTATGCCATCATCCTATAATGCATAAGATTGATTAGACATTCTAATCAATTTCTCTTTCGACTAAGAAATAATCCTTTACGAAAGATAAATACTATATACAAAAGACACACTAACTATCAAACAGTTACACTAACTGTCATACAAATAGTTTAATGTGTCCTTTATTAGATCATATCTAATGCACAAATAATGAGAGTATCTCACTAGTCTCTTTTTTATATCATATATAAAACTTTATATCAAAT
>SKCR01011147.1:0-22015 GCA_019454045.1 Zanthoxylum bungeanum | reverse complement strand
TAGTTGGTTATATAGTTGGACTATAGTAACCATTGCATTTGAGTGTACCCAAAACACTTGATTGGATAATTGGACTATAGCAATCAAGATGGCTGGAAAGATTAGCGGTATGGATATAATCATGGGCGAGAATATCTTTAACAGCGTAAATTTTCTAGACTGGGAAATGAACCTCAGGATAGTCCTGGGAGCTGAGAAGTTGCTCTATGTTATAGAGAGACCTCTCGGGCCTGAGCCCGGACTTGAGCGGCCAGTTGATCATGAGCTTTGGATGACTCATCGAGATGATAACTTTACTACTCAATCTGTTATGCTTGCTGCAATGACTCTTCAATTTCATCGTCAGAACAATGGATTGGATCATTATAATATAATGTTGAAGTTGAAGGATCTTCATAGATCTAATCTTAGATCTCAGAAGTATGAGTTGCAGAAGAAACTCTTTCACTCACGTATGTCAAAGGGTACATCTGTCGAACACTACGTGTCGCAGATGATTGCTGACATCGAACAACTGGGTCAGCTGGGCATTACCTTCGAGGTCGAGACTTCCATAGATTTGATCTTACAGTCTCTGCCCGACTGATGGGGTGGGTTCATCATGAACTATAATATGATGAACCAATAGAAAACTCTTGGAGAGTTAATGGCTATGTTGAAAGAGGCAGAGCCAGAGCTTCTGAAACGCAACAAGCACGAGGCGCATCTTACTTCAACATCCAAGAAGGCCAAGGCTTGACCGAAGGCTTCTGGGGGTGTGAAGAAGAAAAAGAAAAAGGGCAAGGCTCAATCGTCATAGTCTTCTGGGAAGACAAAGGACATATCCCAAGACGTCTTCCTACACTGTGGAAAATGGGGTCACTGGAAACGTGACTGCCGTAAGTACAAGGCGAACTTGGAGGAAGCGATGGCGGGCAAGGCTCCGACTTCAGGTATGTTTGTTATTGAAATAAACATGTCCACTACTGGTTTTGAAAATTAGATTTTTGATACTGGATGTGGTACTCACATATGTACTGATGTGCATGATCTGCAGATTAGCAGGAGACTGGCTTCAGGTGAGATCGACCTACGAGTCGGAAATGGGACGAGAGTCGCTGTTTTGGCCATTGGCACCTATGTTTTGAATCTGCCCTCGGGGCATGTACTTACATTAGGTGACTGTTATTTTGTACCTAATTTGACTAGGAACATCATCTCTGTATCTAGTTTAACCCGATGTGGGTATACCGTTGTATTCAGGTACACTGTGTGTTTTGTATATAAAGATGATATTTTGATATGTACAGCAGATGTGAATAATGGTCTTTATATTTTGAATATAAACGAATCTGAAACATATAACATGACAAACAAAAGGCTCCAATTGAGTAAAACAGATGAGACTTATTTGTGACATTGTCGTCTGGGACACATTAACAAGACTCGTATATCCACTCTTTCGAAGAATGGATACTTGAACGGATTTGATCCTAATTCATATGATGTTTGTGAATCTTGTTTGTTAGGCAAAATGCCTAAAACACATTTTAGTGGTAAATGTGTACGTGCCACCGAGCTGTTAGCCCTCGTTCATAGTGACGTATGTGGGTCCATGTCTAGTCTGGCTAGAGGTGGATACGAATACTTCGTAACCTTTACGGATGATGTATCACATTATGGTTATATGTATCTTATGAAATACAAGTCGGAAACTTTTGAGAAATTCAAAGTGTTTCGACACGAAATAGAAAAACAGACTGGCAAAAGTATTAAAACATTGCGGTCGGACCGTGGTGGAGAATACTTAAGCAATGAGTTTTAAGATTACTTGAAAGAATATGGTATTCTTTCATAATGGACTCCTCCTGGAACACCTCAATTGAACGGTGTGTCCGAACGGAGAAACCGAACTTTATTGGACATGGTAAGGTCAATGATGAGTTGCACAGAGCTACTGATTTCCGTATGGGGATACGCATTAAATAGTGCAATACTTATTTTGAATAAGGTTTCGTCAAAGTCTGTTGGACAGACTCCATATGAAATATGGACATGAAAGAAATCGGGTTTCTCATTCCTGAAGATTTGAGGATGCTGGGCATATGTTAAACGTTTGGATGGTACCAAACTAGAACCCAAATCGGATAAGTGCCTATTTGTAGGGTATCCTAAGGAAACGAAAGGATATTATTTCTAAAACCCACAAGAGAATAAAATATTTATTGCTCTTCATGCAGTTTTCCTAGAAAAGGAATTCATAAATGCAGTGATAAGTGGGAGGAAAGTAGAACTCGATAAAAATTGGAGTGATACTGTTCCTGGCACCGACCCCCTCACGCAACACCAATAGTCCATCAGGGATGAGACTTTTCCATAATCTTCTACTACACAAGAACCGTATAAGTCAGAGAGAGTTAGAAAACAACCTGAGAGGTATGAGTTTCTAATCTCACCTCCTGTAGACATTAATCTTATTGAGGAAGATGGACCGACTACGTATGAGGAAGCGATACAAGGTATCGACTCCGTTTTATGGCAATGAGCCATGAAGTCCGAAATGGATTCCATGTATACTAACCAAGTTTGGACACTGGTTGATGCACCGGAAGGCATTAAGCTTATTGGTTGTAAATGGGTCTTTAAAAGGAAGACATACATGGAAGGCAACATACAAACGTACAAAGCTAGGCTTGTAGCTAAAGGGTATCGTCAATGACATGGTATCGATTACGATGAAACTTTTTCACCTGTTGCCATGATTAAATCCATTCATATAATGCTTGCTATTGTTGCATATTTCGATTATGAAATATGGAAGATGGCCGTCAAAATCGCTTTCTTTAATGGAAACCTTTTGGAAGATGTTTATATGCAATAGCCTGATGGTTTTGTCATACCAAAACAAGCAAACAAGGTTTGCAAGTTAAACCGATCCATTTATGGATTAAAGCAAGCATCGCGTTCTTGGAACCAATGTTTTGATGAGATCATAAAAGAATATGGTTTCATTCAAAACGAAGATGACTCTTGTGTATATAAGAAGGTTAGTGGGAGCGCACTAACATTCATTGTCCTATACGTTGATGATGTATTGCTTCTTGGCAATGACATTCTCATGCTACAATCGGTGAAAACTTAGCTTTCATTAAAATTCTCCATGAAAGACCTGGGAGAGGCATCCTTTATTTTAGGAATAAGGATATACCGGGATAGATCTAGAAAGCTGCTGGGACTCTCCCAGAGCTCGTACATTGACAAAGTGTTGAAGAGATTCAACATGGATCAGTCCATGGGGGGCTACTTTCGGTATCACATGGCATCTATATATCTAAGGATATGTGTCCTAAAATTCAAGATGAGAGAGATACAATGATTCGGATACCGTATGCTTCAACATTCGGATCGATCATGTACGCCATGATATGTACGTGACCTGATGTCTCATATGCTTTGAGCATGTGCAGTCACTATCAAGCCAATCCAGGTAATGGTCACTGGATTGCTGTAAAGAACATCCTTAAGTATCTTAGACGAACTAAGGATGCTTTCTTAGTCTATGGGGAAGGAGAACTTGAGGTGACTGGCTTCGCCGATGCAAGTTTCCAAACCGATAAAGACGACTGTAAGTCACAATCAGGGTATATATTTTGTTTGAACAACGGAGCAATGAGCTGGAAATCTTCCAAGCAAGAGACTGTTTTCGATTCAACAACATAAGCGGAATATATTACTACAGCTGAGGCAGTAAAAGAAGCAGTTTGGATCCGTAAATTCCTAATTGGATTAGGAGTAGTTCCGTTAGCAGCTGAGCCCGTACCTTTGTATTGTGACAATAATGGGGCTATCGCACAGGCTAAGGAACCACGGTCTCATCAACGATCCAAGCATGTACTTCGACGATTTCATCTGATTCGTGAGATCATACATCGTGGCGATGTGAAGATCGAGAAGATCGCATCATATGATAACATTATATATCCGCTTACAAAAGCTATATCTTAGTAAAAGTTTGAGCGACAAGTACATAGTTCAGGTGTTAGATACTTGAGTGATTGACTATAGGCCAAGTGGGAGATTGTTGGATAATTATGACCCATAGCATCACTATTTGTAAAAGACATTGTGTTTTTGTACAAATTAACAATGTGACAAAAGGAAATTGATATTTTATCATTATTGTAATTGAATTACTTGGATATATATAATGATAAAAGTCTATATGGCTAAATCGGATTAATAAGATATGAGACAATATTAATCCATGAACAGTTTAATCATTAAATATCCCTAGTTATAGTATTATCGAGACTGGACATCGATAATGCGGAATAGACTAGTATTACACTTGTGCGCGTTATGAAAGCTTAACATCATAGTTCTCATATATTTAGGTATTGGATATTTATGCAAGTGTAATAAGAGGTTCTGTTAGTCGTTGGACCATGATTAATTTCGCTATGGATAGACCCACTCGGAATCCCATTGGTATTATGACAATGTGTCTATGGGAATCAGAATCAAGGTAGGTGTATGTGATCTTTAACCTGAGACTTACATCGCTATTACTTGCGACAATCAGTTTACTTTGATATTGGTCGTCTGGAGCTTTAACAGGTTTTGTGTACGCATCTATTGGGTTTACTGAGAATCGTAATGTATTGGATGTGATGTCAAGATGGGAGTATCACTTCAGTCATATGAAGATGATGGTCACACAGGATACGAAACTAGTACTCTTAAAAGCTGCAGTTATCGGGAAAGTATAACTAGGTCATGACTTTCCGATTACAAAGACTAGTTACTCGGGATCCGATATATGCTTTGTACGGGGCAGACACAGAGCCATCCCTAGGCCTAGCATGTGACATCAAATACTGGATCGTATTACGCATTACATTGTATTACTACGCCTGATACATATTATATTCCTCGGTGAATATTTCTGGAGAATTGGGTAGGCACGGTGCTTTGCAAGAAGCCAACCATGTCTTGTAAATTGGTGAGAACGTGGTACGGGGTACGCACATGTCGGATAGTCCGAAAACCGTATTTACTGCCAACATATCCAGGAATCTCTTGGGTCGCTTCCCAAAGATTCACCAATGACATTTGACTCATATAAAAATAATCTGTGATTAGTTGCGGCAAAAATTAATCTTGGATTAAATTCGTATAGAAGTGGGAATGCGATTAATTTGGAATTAATCGATAAAATACATTTAATAGTTAAATTGGATTTTTCTATTTAATTTATTAATTTGGGCTAAAATAATATATCGGATATATTAATTGAAATTGGATTTTAATTCGAGCGAACGAATTAATTTAGAATTAATTCGTAAGCGACTATCGTAATAAATTTGCTAGGCATAATTATTTAATTAAATTGGATTTAATTATAGCGCGACGACAAATTCATTTAATTGGGAATTAAACGAATCCGGGCCCAAGCTAAGTTGTGTGTTGGAGAAGCCAACTTAAATTTGGAAATTAAAAGTGGTGGGACCACTTGACTTACATCAACTTTAGACATTTGATGGAAGTAGTTGGGCTTTAATTAATTGAAATCATTTAATCACACAACAACCAAGTTTGGAACTTTTCACTCATCTCTCTCTTTTCTCTCTAATTGCCGATTCTTCCTCTCATGGGAATGAAATTTTTGCTTCAAAAATTTCTTACAAGCTCGCACTTGGAGAGTATTATGAGGTGTTAGGGAAACTCACCCAAGGGTTTTACAAAAAATCAACAAGCTTTGAGCTTCATCATACAAAGGAATTTTTGAAATTCTCTCCAAACCAATGTAAGTAATTCCGCAACTTTACTTGGTTAATTTCACACAATAAATCATGTTTAGGATCTTGGAAGCATGTCTTAGAGACTAACACATACATGTTTGGTTCAGTTTTTGGGTTCATCCTTTCCCAGTTCAAGTAGTTAGACATGCATTCCAGTTCAAGTAGTTAGGCGCAGTTCATGCCTATCCAGCTTTCCAGCTTTGACATTCAAGACATGTATGTTCAAGTTAGATATTCAAGTTAACTCATGGACCCTTAGTTAGGTAATCAGGAATAATGCATACATGTTAGTTAGTATTCAGATTCAGGTCACATATTTACAAATCAGAGAGGCATATGTGGTTTATGAAGTTCATGTTTAGTTCATATATGTCAGCTTAGCATTCAGGTTTAGCTCAAACATATTCAGTTTACGTGTTCAGCGCCTAGTCATGTAGGTTCAATTTAATTTACGGATTTAGCACACGCACTTTCAATTCAAGTGATTCTGGAAGAAATCAGTTAGGATTAAGTCATGTTCAGTAGGCAGTTTTCAGTTTAGATAGATCCAGTACAAGTCATGTAGATTTCAGAATCAGGTTCAGTTCATATAGTTTCACGTCAGATCACGTCGGTTCAGCCCATGTTAGCAGATTATGATGTCAATAGTAACAGCTCAATATAGTTCATGCAGACTCAAGTCACCATACAACATTTAAGCCATGACATAAAGCATATTATTTAATCTATGATAGCTCCAGGTCAGGTTCAGAGCAACAACTCAGAATAGTAAAGATATGTTCAATCATGTACCCAGTTATCAGTTAGATTAAGTTCCAGATCTTTATGTCATGTATCCATATTTCAGTTACCTCATTGGATTACCAACTTATTATTTATGTTGTTGTGATTCAATACTTTAACACTCTCTTATACTATGTTTCAGTTTAATAATGTATTTCACTTCAAATTATTTTATTGGCCCTCTAGTATTCACTCACCAGGTCTTTCAAAAGACCTGACCCACCACACTTTCCAGTTGTTTTGCAGGCCACATGTTCAAGCATTGCTTGGAGGAGACGAGACCAATCGGCAGTCATTACACACCTCGGATGTCAGTTCAGAGTTGGGCCCAGTCGTTGGTGTCACATAATGTCAAGATGGGCTATAAGGCCATGTATATATATCGAATATTATGTCAGTTATTTTTATGTGTGTATAGTTTTGTGATATGAAATAGAAAAGTTTACAGGTTTATGATGTATATATGTATATGATTGCGTGTTGTGAGTCAGTCATTTCAGTGCAGCTAACAATGTATATTAGGGGTTCGGGTGATGGCTAAGTCGTCTCCTGCCCATCACATGCTCAAAAATATAGGGATGTGATAAAAAAAACTCAAAATTAATATATCAAGAAAATAATTCAAAAGTATTGCCAACCTTGATAAATTAAGAGTGTATATCAATGAAAATAATTTTAATAATTTATTGATAACTATAAAATCTACACATTATATGATTAAGGAAAAAAAAATACTCAATCATGCAAAATACGAGTCCTATGCGCTATAGAAAAATTCTTGTAATTGTATTCATTATTTTAAGGCCTGGAGCCAATTACCAAATACTTTCTCAAACGCTTTGTTTCCAATTTTAGTATTTTCTTTCTTTATTAATTTATTTATAAGACTATTATTTTAGTAGAAATTTTAAAACTATTTTAGATTTTAATTTGAGTTGAGTTGCATCAAACTAAAATAATAGCCACATAAAAAAGGTGTGATATTGGTGTGCGGTAAGCTTAATTATTTATGCAATAAAGGCGGGCTTCACACGAGTTTCAATTAACATTATAATAATAGAACCTTCTATTCTTCTAGATAGTAAGACCAGTCAAAGACAATGGATTTAATAATCAGTCATTTAACAGCAATGAAATAAAATCACAATGCAAATCACATTTCTTTATGTACGCGCAAGGGCGACAATGACCTTGCAGTCCAAGTCATTTATTGTGTTCTAGAAATATTATTCGGCTTATAAATAAAGAACATCAACAAGAAGAAGTCAACACCACTTAAATACATAAAACAAAACACAGAGCTTTTGTCCGAAAAAAATACATCTCAGGTTTTTCATTTTGATCGTTTGATGGCTGGCCTTCAGTATTATTTCTTCCCTACTGATTTCTTTTATCCCCGTCCGGCATCCATCAACGGAGACACCGCCGGCTCGAAGCCGATTCTTTCAGCCGAAACCCTAAAGAGAGATGAAGTAAGTGATCACATTCAAAAGGCTGAAGGATTGGATAATTATTGCAAAATTTCTGAGAAAAAGCTGGCACAAGCTTCTGTTTCTACGGCGATGGTTCAGCCAACTCCATGCACAATCAAGGCTCACGCGGATATGACTTCCAATATCGCTACGCAGTTCTGGAATTTCAGCGGCTAATACCCTTTTTTATGTGTATATGAGCAATTTTGTTGTCCTTTGCACTCATGTAATTTTTTTATATGTATTTTATTGAACTCTCTTTTTTAATTTTAAATTTATTTTTTACAATAATCTTTTCTCAAATGTTCTTTTATGGATGGAGTACTAAAAAAAAAAAAAAAATAATAATTAAAAAATTTAAAAAAACCTATAAACACTCACAAAAATTCTTTTTTTTTTTTTGCAATACAAAAAATCTTTTTTTTTTTTAATTATTTTAGCACGATTACAACTTAATTATATATCTCCATTTACAGCTTAATTATATATCTCCATACGTGTAATACCCCGGTAATTCTGACGATCAATATGTTTAAGATGGCATGATCTATAATATAAATCGTGTTCAAGTGTGTATGTGCTCGTGGATTACCTTTCGAACATTTGATAAATCAATTACAGTTCCAATACGAAATGTATTTTATGTTCTACTCCGTACAGCCCTGTAACATCCCACGAAATGTATTTTATGTTCTACTCCATATAGTCCTGTAACATCCCCTTTTTGGAGATGTTACCGGCAGGGAATAGACCGACTTATCCCCCTGAGCCTCTGACTTTCTGACTATGATCAACACTACTAAACTCATCTCAAATATAAACTTATACATGGGACCATTGCCAAACTCAACAACATAAGATGCATCTCAAATACTCATAACTATGAACTCAATAACAATACACTACATAACTCTGTCATGGACACTTTAACATATTTTTCACACAATCTTGACTATACAATTGCCTGATACATGACTTTACTCAGACTCTGACTGAACCTGTCTCTGACTTGACCTGGTGGACTCAACACCCTAATGATTGCCATCAGTATCCATCCTCTCGAGCTCGTCCTCCAGGTATACCTGTAAAACAGAACACTGGGAATGAGGGGTTAGATCGTTTGAACGATCTAGTGAGTGGATAATTTAAAACGGAACTGAAATACTTGATAAAACATCCATTATTCTGAAATCGAAAACATTTCTGGAAAAATGATTCTTTCTGAAAATTCTTTCTTATCTGAAAATAAATCTCTTTCTGTTAAACTTTTCTGAAAATTCTTTCTTAAAACTATTCTGCCGAAAGTCTTTCATAAAAATGCTCTTTCAAGACTCTTTTGTAAAACTGTATTTTTCTGAAAGTCATATCTCTGAAAATCATAGATCTGAAATCTGTTTCTGAAAATCTGTCTCTAAAAACCTGAAGCATATGGGCGTTACGTCTCATCGTCCCCCCATACGCCTAAACTAGTGTACTTGGGGCGTTACGTCTCGCTGTCCCCAAAGCCACTGAATTAGAGCCACGTGTGCTGATCCATGCTATCATTCTGACCCTGAATCTAGGGTCTAGGAGCATCTATCATCCCTAGCCATGAACTGAGATCTAGGGGCGTTACGTCTCGCCGTCCCCCCAGTCCTAATCTACATGTGCACATATTTTGTATCTGTCAATTCCAGTAATCGTCAATTCCAGTATCTGTGCAAAGTTACATATGACTTGGGTTTTCCCCAAGCCTCCAAAATTCATCAAAAATCATGCTTTTAAAATCATTACTTTCTAAAATATTTCTCATTTACAATGTATGTGAAAATAAAATTGGTTAACGCACTATGTTCTTAAAATGTAAATCTCAATTCAAAAACATATTAGTAGATTCAACTTTGAAAGAAAACATCCACTCACAGATTTTGAATCTGGTTGGCACTTCTTCCCTTCATTGAAGAAAATTATGGATCCTACCGATAATCTATAATCAGTAAACTTGGTTAGAATATAAGTCATGGAACACGCTTCAGAACTAAACTAAGTTTCTCAATTCAACTAATCTATAATCACCACATGATGTATTATGCTTGCGACATGTTATAATACGTGTATATGAGATGATACGAAACCCTTAGGGTGGTCTTTAAAGTCCTAAGTTGAAACTGAAATGATATGAAGTTGTTTCTGTCTCGCGTCGCGACACCTACAAGATCAGTCCCGAGGCAGGTCATCTGCTTGTTTCGCATCGCAACGCTAGATGCTGAGCGTCGCGACGCCCACACGATCAGACCCTAGTCAGAGAGCCTCTGATTGATACGCATCGTAACACTAGGTCTTGAGCGTCACGACGCTAGCCCAATTTCAGGGCCTAGCACCAACTCTTCAATGACATACCCCAAAGCAAACCCAACACCCTCATCTTCACTTCAACATGTGTTAAGAACATCATCCAAGCATTTGAATAAGCATTATTTCAGAAACTCGAACCTCTCACACACAAACATAATTCTTCCAATGCTCATGAAAAATGCAACGTTAAATTACCAACTTAAACCCAAAACAACTCATATCAACATTGTCTAATGCATGATTCACCGTCAATTACCATCAAGAAGCAAAAACACTCCCCCTCAAGAACCATACAATTTCGGCCAATGCCCTAAGTTGAGAAAAATTTGGGCACTTCATAAAATAATGTTAATTCCCTTCTTATACCATCATGAAATGCATATTTATACATGCTAGCAACTTGATCAAAGCTAAAATTAAGAAATGAATTCTAGGGTTCTTCCATGTACGAATTTGGGGGAAGAAGATGATGTGATCCAAAATGATATTTGTTTGTTGGGCCAAGTTAACTTGAAGTTGTGGCTGATTGCATGGCTTGGTCAGATTGGTGTATTTGGGCCTTTTTGTTGGATTTGTTAGATTCATTGGGTTCTGCAGGTTGGCCCATATATGAGACTTTATATAAAGGCTTTATTATGTCTAAGGCAAGAATGGAATGGGTTTTGGACTTGCATGGACTACCTTGATTGATTTCAAGTTTAATTTCCGAATAGTGCATTAGTAGTGGCGGGATTTGCGCAGTCTTTGTATTTTGGACGTAACATTCTCATCTGATGTTCGATTATAGTGATTCAAGTTGCATTGGAAAGAAGACGCATGGATCTACAAATTTGTAGTTTACATCAAAGTCCAATTCAGAATCCATCTTGGTCAAAATACAGAACCAAGTTATCTATATAGCTTTTATGGTTCATATTTTTTAAGGTTATGTGATGTTTAAGTGCTGGGCTGAACTTTAATTAAATGAGAAAGCCCATGCACGAAATTTTAAAGTATTTTATGTGTTATTGAGTTTATTTTACTAGGGATTTATTATATTTAGGTAGAATTAAGGTTAACCATCTATTTAAAGGGGTATTATTCATTGTAATTGATAATTAGTTAAGAACATATTTTTTTACAAAATAAAGTGACTTGTGTCATCTTGAGGGAGTGGATTCTTCCTTGGTTCTACGGAAAAAAAGCTTATCAACGTGTGACAAGCGTTGTGGTGGTGTATCATTATTCAGGATTCTCCAAAGAAATAAAAAAAGGTTCTTAAGGGCAAGGTTCCTTAAGAGTTGAACTTGATCTTGGAAGGATTTTGTTCTTACAAAAAATCAAGATTCACGGTTCTTGGAGCTTAGAACACGTGGAGGGGTTTACTTGGCTTGTTCCAGGTAGAGTCTAATACCAACTGATGAGAACTTGCCTGGAACAAGCCAAGCAAACCCACAGAAGACTGAAACCATTCCCAAGAAAGCCAAGATAGTTCGGATAAAAAACTTTAAACCTCTGATGAACAAGCAACAGAAACCTAGAGTGCTAATGGGGCACCATAAAGGATTAGCAGACCTTTGATAAGCCAAAACATGTGTGAACAAATTGATAATTTCTCAAAGTTCACGAATTGATATAATTTTATTCAAGAAGAGTTAATGAGAATAGAACCAAAAGTTAGCCTTTTATAAAGAGGCTTCAACCAAAAACCCTAACCCAAAAAAAAAAAAGACGAAAGACGAAACTACCCACATGCCAACATGAGTGTATCCTAAAACTAACCTAAGCTATCCCCACGTTCAAACCCTTGCACGCTTAACTTAATTCTCGAACTTAAAATAATAATCTAAAGTAATACGTCCAAACATAAATAAATGGCCGAATTAAAACAAATGTCAAGCCCTGGATAAAATAATAATAATTATCAAATTACTATAATAAAATATGCCTAAGTATCTCTTTGCTCCACAGCCTGAATAAGGTTCACCATCATGGATTCATCCAGCTTCAAGCCCATACTCAATGTAGTAGAGGTGCGGGAATAGTAAGATATAATCTTCTGTATGAATCCATGCATTGCTTCTTGGATCTTCTTAGCTCGAGACCTCGTGATTGGACCTTCTGGAACATACACGGTGGTGGTCCGTCCATGTCCATCATGGGCTTCATCATGGGCCTCATCAGAAGATTCATGCCATAAACTCAAGATTAAAGGAAGGAGAGATGAAAAAGAAGCTTACTTAGTGTGCCTGGAATTTGAGAATCATCACCATTACCTCAATGTTTGTCATGAGAATGACGAAAATTGGAGAACTTCCTAGAACCATGGCTCACGTTTTTGCTTGAGAAGAATATGGGTGAATAGTATCATTTTTATAGGGAAAATTGCTGATTTTTGTTATGAAATGGGTGGCTAGGATTGAGCCACATCACATAAATCTAGGCTATTCTCGAATTCTACTATAGCAGCCACAAAATCTCAATTTTAGACCTGCTTCTGATTTGATGTTGGAAACATGTCCCACGCGGAAGTTGTAGATCTTGATCTTAGATTTCCGACGATATAAAATTCATAAAAATTGGAGATCGTATGAAAATATTATGGCCCAAATATTAAGAGATATTCGGAGTGATTCAATAGATAAATTCGTAACGGAACTGCAAAGGATTTACCAAATGTCCGTAAAGAAAATTTCACAAGCACATTCACGCTTGAACATGATTTATATCATGTATTATTCCCCATTGTAGTCGTCGAAATTACTGGGGTGTTATAAGCCATTAGTATTTGGGTCATAACTTTTTCATACGACCTCCGAATTTTATGAATATTATACCATATGAAATCTAAGACTCCCAAATTCAAAAAAAAAAAAACAAGATAAAAAATGTATCTAAAAAATTTGGATGAACAGTACCCGATGACTAATCTAGAGAATTCTCAAAATTTCTGACTTTTTTCTTACCATTCAATAATTACACAAATCAGCCCTAGTATAAATATGAGGCACTATTTATTCATCCCTAAAATTGGAAAAGAAGAAAACGTGAAGGGGGAAAGGAAAAAGGAAAGAGGGGAACCATGTTCTTGTTGGACAATTATGACCCATAACATCATTATTTGTACAAAACATGGTGTTGTTGTACAAATTAATTATGTGACAAAGGAAATTGCTCTTTTATCATTTGTAATTGGATTACCTGGATATATAAATGATAAAAGTCCTTATGATTAGTTCCGAATTAATAAGATATGAGACAGTATTAATCCACCAATGTTTAATCATTAAATATCCCTAGTCGTAGTATTATCGAGACTGGACATCGATAATGTGAAATAGGATAGTATTACACTTGTGCATGTTATGGAAGCGTAACGATATAGTTCTCATATATTTGGGTATTAGATACTCATGCAAGTGTAATAGGAGGTTCTGTTTACCGATGGTACGGAAACAGCTTCGCTCTGGATAGACCCCTCGGAATCTCATTGGTAGTATGACTATGTGCCTATGAGAATCCGAATCAGTGTAGGTGTATTTGGTCTTAACCTGAGACTTGCATTGCTAATACTTGTGATAATCAATATACTTTGGTTTTGGTCATCCAGGGCTTTAACATGTTTTATGTACGCCTCTTCTGGGTATACTGAGAATCGTAGTGTATTGGGTGTGATGTCAAGACAGAAGTATCACTTCAGTCATATGGAGATGATGATCACGCAGGGATACAGAACTGGTACTCTAAGTGCTATAGCCATCGGGGAAGTATGACTAGGTCATGACTTTCCGATCATAAAGAGACTAGTTGCTAGTGATTGTTGGTTATTATCTAGGTCCCAAGATCAAGCAAGCAATGAAAACAATGTGTGAACACATCAACGGAGGTAGCGGAATACTCACATCGATCGGTTGAGGCGATTTGAAGATGAATGAAGCCCAAAAAGCCCACTGTTTTTGGCGCCAGTGGTAGCAGTTCACTGCCCTCCAAATCTGAAATTTGAGCTGCGAAACAGAGCTCCAAGCCTCGTCGAACGGATCCCGGCTCATGGGTGAACCGCCCTATCACCTTCGCATTGATCTCGGAGTATGCTAGAACTCTTGTTTTGCCACAAAACACACTTGATTCCCTCCATTTTTGTTTCTTAAATTCGGCAGTTCACTGCCACTTGAAGAACAACAAAAACGTGAGTGATGTGAGGAAGAAGAAGAGGAGAGAGATGAGGGAAATGTGAGATACGGTTTTGTGTGTGTGTTTGTGTATCTAATACACATGAATTTCATTTGAAATTCATTTCACACACATTTGGCTTTAATTGCCAACCACACACATCACTCATCACATCAAGTCAACTCAATCAAGTTGTCAAGTCACATCACTCAAAGTGACAAGTGATTTGACGCTTGATGCGACTAATGATTTGACGTTTGATTTGACTTGCGTGCCGCACTCGAATTCGAAATGCGAATGCGCTCGCAAATAATCTCGGGCTCGGATTCGCTAATTCTAAATTAACAAATTTCCGTCGCGTCGTAATTAAATGATTACGCTAGCGAAATCACTATTCACGTCGCTAACGAATTAATTCTAAATTAATTCGCTCGCCCGAATTAAAATCTAATTTTAATTCCGCGTCGAAATCTAATTTCGTTTAATATATCGAATATATTAATTTAATCGATTAATTCCAAATTAATCGTTATCTCTCTCTAGACGATATTTTATCCTAGATAAAATATCTCCGTAATTAATCCTAGATTAATTTTCTCTCTTCTATTATAATCCCAGATTATTCAAGAGTGCGAGTTATGCGTCATCGGTGGATTATCGGGAAGCGACCCATGAGATCCCCGGATAAGTTGGCAGTAAATACGGTCGTCGGAGTATCCGAATCACGTACGTACCAAGTACTACGTTTTACTGATTTACGAGACAAGGTCGACTCCTAGCAAAGCACCAAGTCTACCCAATTCTCCGGACATATCCATTTAAGAATATTTAAGATCTGTATCAAGCGTAGTATACGATTGTATTGTGTGTATCGGCCCAGTATCAGATAGTCACGTGCTAGGGCTGGGGCTGGATAAGTGTCTACCCCGTCCGAAGCACATATCGGATGCCTGGTAACATAGTCTCTATAATCGGATATTCATGACCTGGTCACAATATCTCGATTGGTTGCGCAACACTCAAGAGCGCTAGTACCGTATCCTGCGTGACATCATCTCTACTATGACTGAAGTGATACTTCCGTCTTGACATCACACCCAATACACTACGACTCTCTGATAAACCCAGAAGTGGTGTACGCAAAACCGGTTAAAGCCCTGTACCACCAAGACCAAAGTCTATCGATTATCGTAAGTATTAGCGATGTAAGTCTCAGTTAAGACTATACACACCTACCTTGATTTCGGCCTCCCATAGACACATAGTCATAATACCAATGGGATTCCGAGGGGTCTATCCAGAGCGAAGCTGTTTCCCGTACCATCGGTGAAACACGACCTCCTATCGCACTTGCATAAGTATCCGAGACTTATATATATGAAACTATGCCGTTGTGCCCTCACAACGCACACAAGTGTAATACGAGCCTATTCCGCATTATCGATGTCCAGTCTCGATAATACTCCGGCTAGAGATATTTAATGATTAATCCTTCGGGGACTGATACTGTCTCATATCATTCTCAGTACAGGAACTAATCATATGGACCTCTCTTCATTTATATATCTATGGTGATCTAATCACAAACGATGAGAGTGCAATTTCCTTGTCACATAGTTAATTTGCTACAATAACACAATGATCTGTGCAAATAGTGACTCTATGGGTCATTTTGTCCAACAATCTCCCACTTGGCACATAGCCAGTCACTCAAGTGTCCCACACCCGAACTATGTACATTCGCTCAAATTGCTGAGGAAAGGTTTTCGTCAGCGGATTTGTTTGATTATCGTTTGACGCGATTTATACGATCATCACACTCGCCATGATGTATGATCTGAACGAATCAGATGATATAGAAGTATATATCTGGATCGTCGATGAGACCTTTAATTCCTTAGCCTGTGCTGACGCCTAGCTCAGCTGCTAAAAGAACTATATCTAATCTAATTAGATTTATTATCGATCCAAATGGCTTCTATTGTTGCCTCAGCTGCAGCAGTAATCCGCATTTGTTGTTTATTCGGCAACAGTTATCTTGCTAGGAAGATTTCCAGCTCACTGTCCCGTTATTCAAACTTTATAGTACCGCAGTATTTACCGGTTTGGAAACTTGCAGCTGTGATCCTAGTCACTTCAAGTTCTCCTACTCCATAATTTAAGACAGCATCTTTAGTTCTCTAAGATACTAACAGATGTTCTTAACTTCAATCCAGTGACTATCACTGGATTGTCCTGATTGTGACTCCATATGCTCAAAGCGTATGAGACACCAGGTTACGTACATTATTCAATGTACAATTTCTCAGAGAGTGTTAACAACTCCAAATCTAGCCCAGTAGATCTTTATTCTTTGAATAAGGTTGTTACTCCCCAGAATTTTACGGAGAATTTCTATGAAAGAATATCTATGAAAGCCAAGCTTTCACCAATTGTTTTATGGGAATTCATTGTCAGTGCCCTCCCACTAACCTCTATATATATATACACAAGAATTATTTCGTTTTGAGTCAAATCATAAATCATTATGATTATTTCAAAACGACAGTTCCAAGAACCTTATGCTTGCTTCAATCCAAACATGGATCGAATAACCCGCAAACCTTGTTTGTCGGTTATACAAAATCGTCAGGATGTTTGTAAGCATCCTCCAAAAGGTTTCCTTTTCAGGAAAGCGATTTTGATCTACAACTGACACATTTCATAAATGAAATACGCAGTTATCAACAAGCATCTTCAAAATGGATTTACCATGGCAACAGGTAAAAGGTTGAACCGTTATTAACACAATGTTGATAACGATACCTTTCCGTCAAAAGCCCAGCTTTGTACGTTGGTATGTTTCCATCCATGTATGTCTTTCTTGAAGACATTTAATGTACCAATAGGCACAATGCCTTGTGGTACAACAACTAGTATCCAAAATAGTTGTTATACATGGAATCCATTTTGGACTCATGGCAATTTTCCAAAATAGGGAGTCGATACCTCGTATCACTTCCTCAAAACGTAGTCGGATAGTACACCTCCATAAGATTGACATCTTTATGGGGTGAGATCAGAAACCCATACCCTAGGTTGTTTTTCTGACTCTATCCGATCTACTAGTTTCTTGTGTATTTGAAGATTAATGGTACATATTCATTATTGATGAACTGTTTGTGTTCCATTAAGGACTTCATGCCTTGAACAGTATTACTCCGATTTTCATCGAGTATCACTATCCTCCCACTGACCACTGCATATCGGTATTCCTCTCAGGAAAAACCGCATGGTGAGCAACAATCACATTGTTCTCATGTGAGATTTATAAGTACTATACTTAAGGTTTCCCTTAGGATAACCTATATTGGCACTTATCCAATTTGGGTTCTTAGTTTGGTATCATCCAAACGTTATGCCTGGCATACCCAAATTATTAGGAGTGAGAAACCCCGTTTCTTTCCTGTTCATATCCTATATGATATCTGTCAAACAGATTTATATGGAACCTTATTCTAAATAAGCTTTGTACTGTTAATACATATCCTATAGAAGGAAACAGTAGCTCAGAGCGACTCGTGATAAACCTTATCATGTCCAACAAAATTCGGTTTTAGTTCGGACACACACGTCTAACTGACGTGTCTCGGGAGGAGTCCTCATATGAAAGAATACCATACTCTTTCATGTACGTATGAAACTTACTGCTTAAGTATTTTCCATTACGGTCTTACCGTGGCGGAATAATACTATAGCCGATCTGTTTTTTCTATTTCGTGTCGAAACTCTAAAGTTTCCGATTTGTGTTCTTCAAAAGAAACACATAACCATAAGTGATGCCACATCCGTTTAAGGTCACGAAATATTCATGTTCACATCTAGCCTAGCTAGATATGGGCCCACTTACTTCACCATGAATAGGGCTAACAGATCGGTGGCCCTTAACTATTACCAAGTAAATATATTTTAGGTACTTTACCTAATAAATAACTAGATTCGCAGACCTTATTTGAATAGTAAATCAGTCCTAGTACCCACTCTTCAAAAGTGTGGATATACGAGTCTCGTTAAATTGTGTCATAGACAACAATGCCACAATAAGTTTCTATTGATCAAATCAATTTGAGCTATTTATTTGTCATTTTTATATTTTGAGATTTTATTTATATTCAAATATAAATTCTGTTATTCACATCTAATGTGTTTATCTCAGTATCATCTTTATATAATAAAACACTTAGTGTTCTAGAATATAAAGGTTTATCCAGAATGGATTAAACACTGATATAGAGATAATGTCTCTAGTCAAACTAGTTACATTATAACAGTTCCTAATTTAAGTACATACCCAAAGGGTAGTTCCTAAACTTAGGTATCTACGGTCGAAACAGTGACTTTCGTCCCGTTTCCGATTCGCAGAGAAATCTCGGCTTGAAGTCAGTATCCAGCTCATAGCGGATTCTGAACATCAATACATATATTTATGTACCACACTAAGTATTTAAAATCCAATTTCAATACTAGTAGTGAACATAACTTTGACAAATATTTTTAAAGTCAGAGCCTCGCCCTTTCTTTAATTCCTTCGTGTCTTCCATATCCAAATGGTAGTCACTTTGGGATATGTCAATTATCTTTTCAATATTTCACAAACCTTTGGCCAAGCCTTGGGTTTCGAATATCGAAATGATGTGCACCTTGTGCAACTTGCCCAATTGCAAACTTTGACTTTTCACCTCTAGAATAGTCAATTAATTCTCCAAGAATTATAAATTGCAATTTTAATACATTTAAATCTAAAGATAGATTTATGATAAGTATATTAAATTAAGCACTAAAGTCATCATCACATAAATCTTCCAAAGATTTTATGCTCTACTTATTTGCTTAATTATGGGCCTAGTCATAATAAGTTATTTTATCAAATAAATTAACCTATTATTAATTCCCAATTGAAAATTAAATCATTTAAAACATTTAATCCAAGGATTATATATTTTAAATATTCAACTTTTCAATTCTTTCTTGATTTCAATAGTCCAACTATTTAATCAATTTTAATAAGGTACTATTTATTATAATGATTACATAATCCAATTATTTAATCAACTATAATTTTAATATTAATTACTATAATCTAATTATAAATCAACTATCATTTAATTCAATTATATTGATTACTATAATCCATTATAAAATCAACTATATATTGAATGAGTTTGTATATAGTCCAACTATATATATTTTTAAAACAACATAAAATTTAGTCCAACTAATACTTTTGATTAATATGAGGAGTAAAATATAGATGAGCGCGTATGGCGAGTAATTGAACGAATATCGCAAATTCAATTCTTGCCTCCCACTATTTTCGTCGAGCCTCTAACCCTCTGTCGAGTACTCGGGAAAACCGTGTTTCCTAGTGGGCTAGGATCCCAATAAATATCACACAATCTTGACTTTGGCCAAAAATTGTATGATAATTAACTAGGTAGATCTCGAAGATCAATTGGATCTCATCCAACTCCTAGATCCAGTAGGTGGACATCCAAGTCCCAAACATATATTTTATATATGCCTATACATCGAATGTATACCCTAACCTTTTTCCTCTGAATCAACTAGGCCTTGGCTTTGGCACAACAAACCTAGTGATCCCAGTCAAGCGCGGACCCATTGACATGGAAGCTTCGTAATCAATGTCAATGGAAAAGAAGTGGTCTTGACTTTGGCCAACAACCACAACTTGGACACGACACCGATATGGAACAAAGCCTCGTGATTAAAACACATCTTCGACGGACAAGGGCTTGACTTTGGCCAACAACCCCTGCCAATCTCGGATCTTGAGCAAGAATCACTCAATGGAAGGAAAATAAACGCTTGATATTTAACGAGGGTTTTTCGCGTGCAAATTGGCAACCAATTTATTATCTTGTTAAGGTCTCATCATCATACACCCTTAAACATGCATTCTAAACACATAATAAAGCGCATATGATAAAATAATAATGATATGCGGATGGATATTTTACACATTGATCCTAGATCAAATCTCTCACTTTCTCTCTCCCGCAAGCACAAAATTTCTTCTACCTCTACCGTTACACTACACTTCTAAAGAAACCTCATTTACATTGAGGGGAATAGGTGAGAAGAGAATACAAAGAATATGAGGTGATAAGGCTGACACGCAGGTCCAATAATAAATCGAATTTATTACAACAATTTCTAAAATTGCCCCACCCATCTAATATCCATCCGATATACATTATTCATGCATCACAACCATGTATTCACTCAAGCATGTTATCAATCAATCTAATCCAAATTAATCTTGATAATTAGTGATCATCCAATGTTCAAACAACGATTTGATTTTGTTCGAGTCAAACTCGTTTTTGCGAATAAGTACTTAAAGTACGAATTCCCGAATTAAATTAAACTACACAATTAAATCCAATTCAATTTGTATTTAATTCTAATTCACTATTTAATTCCAAATTAAATAACACACTTTAATAATAAACCCTTTTCGACTTAAATTCCAAATTTAATCGCTACGGGTCTCAAAGTCCGATTAATATCCAATATTATTTAATTAAAGTCTAATGGGCTTTAATTAATTTCTTAAGGCGTGGTCTTTTGGTCAACTCGGGTCAAACCCGCAACCAAAGTCCAATCCAGGAGTTACCCCATAAGCCTATAAATTAATCTTGGCCCATTAGGCCCAATTAAACTTTAAAGGTCCATTAAGTCGCATTTGGGCTTTATGGATGCGGTTTTGGGCCCAATTGGATCCAACCAATTTTGCCTAAAACAAACTTTGTACAACCAAGCCCAATAAGCCCAATTACAACATTAGAAGCCCAATATCAAAAATAGGCCCAAATAATTAAATTCAAAAATCCAATTTCCCAATTTAATTACCAAAGTGTATTACATGATCAATTACCCAAATCAACATTTCTAAAACATGAATTTACATAATTAATCATGGTCATTTTCATCAATTGGGTCCAACACAAATTAATCAAAAATCAAACTCATTTACATGCTTAAGGTCTCGGCCAAGGAGGGATTTTTATCCGATTTGGTTCAATCCAATCAAACCCATAATCGACATTAAATCAACATCCTAAATGATTTCATACACATCCAATGTTCATAAAAATCAAAAATCCAAGACATTCAAGGGCATAGTTACATTCGGCCAAGGTGATAACTTTTGGGGTTTTATGTTCAATTCAAAATCCAATCCAATTAGTTCCAAATTAACATTATCTTAATGATTCCGACTCATCAAATGAATCAAAAACAAATTCCAAGAATCCAAAATCATCCACACATTCGGCCAAGTGACAAAAATTGGGGAAAATTATTCCAAATCAATTTTCAACAAATTGGTCCAACCAAATTCATTTAGACATGTTATAAGCATACTCAACCAATCAATTTATTCAAATCATGCTCAACACACATTTACCCAAATTTTAAGCCCTACAATTTTCATGC
>SKCR01011146.1:0-21701 GCA_019454045.1 Zanthoxylum bungeanum | reverse complement strand
AGTTGACAGATTCTATCGTGACACGTAAAGGATATCCTGAGGATCGATCCATACCCGACGGACAGGCGGAGGTCTGACCATAAGAGGTCGGTGACGTGAATGCCATTAAAGTGTGGAGGATATCTCATATATCCACAGTGGTATCTCAAGTCAAAAAATCACTATGATCTCAACCCGAGAAGATTCTTATTGACGTTGGTGTAGCATATGTTGGATAATTATGACCCATAGCGTCACTATTTGTACAGATCATGGTGTTGTTGTACAAATTAACTATGTGACAAAGGAGATTGCACTCTTATCATTTGTGATTAGATCACCTTAGATGTATAAATGATGAGAGGTCCATATGATTTGTTCCTGGACGGAGAATGATATGAGACAGTATCAGTCCACGTAGGATAAATCATTAAATATCCCTAGTCAGAGTATTATCGAGATTGGACATCGACAAATACGTAAAAGACTAGTATTGCACTTGTGCGCGTTGTGAGGGCACAACGACATAGTTCTCATATATTTGGGTATTGGATACTCATGCAAGTGTAATAGGAGATTGTGTTTCACCGATGGTACGGGAAACAACTTCGCTCTGGATAGACCCCATCGGAATCCTATTGGTAGTATGACTATGTGTCTATAGGAGTCCGACGTCAGGGTAGGTGTATTTGGTCTTAACCTGAGACTTCCACCGCTAATGCTTACGACAATCGATATACTTTAGTTGAGGTCGTCTAGGGCTGTAACAGGTTCTGTGTACGCCGATACTTGGTATATTGAGAATCGTAGAGTATTGGGTGTGATGTCAAGACGGAAGTATCACTCCAGTCATAATGGAGATGATGTCACGCTGGATACGGTATTAGTGCTCTTAAGTGCTGCGCGGCCAATCGCGATATTATGACTAGGTCATGTATATCCGATTATAGAGACTAGTTACTAGACATCTGACAAGTGCTTCGTACGGGGCAGACACAACTCCAGCCCCAAGCCTAGCACGTGACCGTCTGATACTGGATCGATATACACGATACGATGTATACTACGCCTGATATAGATCCTTCATTCCTGTAAGGATATTTCCGGAGAATTGGGTAGGCATGGCGCTTTGCTGGAGGCCAACCTTGTAATATTTTATCTGGGATAAAATATCGTCTAAAGAGAGAAAACGATTAATTTGGAATTAATCGGTAAAATTAATATATTCGATATATTAAACGAAATTGGATTTCGACGCGGAATTAAAATTAGAATTTAATTCGGGCGAACGAATTAATTTAGAATTAATTTGTTAGCAACGTGAATAGTGATTTCGCTAGGCGTAATCATTTAATTACGACGCGACGGAAAATTCGCTAATTAAGAATTAGCGAACCCGAGCCCGAGAGTGATTGCGAACGCATTCGCATTTCGAATTCGAATGCGGCACGCAAGTCACATCAAGCGTCAAATCATTCATCACATCAAGCGTCAAATCAAACGTCACTTTGAGTGATGTGACATTTGATTGATTGATGTGATTGATTGATTGAAAAGCAACTTGACACTTTGAGTGATGTGAGTTGTTGAAATAGTGCAAGTGGTTGGAAAAGTATTTACCATTTAATTATTTGATAATTAATTTGGTAAATCTTTGATATATTTTATGGAAAATATATAAAGCATTTTGGAATTGTTTTACCAACCAACTCAACACATTTGATCTCTCTCTTTCTTCTCAAAAGCTCACGCCCAAGGGCAGTGAACTGCTTCTGTTTTTGGCGTGAATGGAAGTCCATTTTGAGCCATTTTTGTGGCAAATTTGGCTAGAGCTAGCACTCCGAGAGTCATACGAAGGTGTTAGGGAAACTCACCCACGAGCCGGGAATCGTTTGACGCAAGTTCGAGGCTCAAATTCATGAAGCAAAACTGAAAACAGTGGGCAGAAAATCTGCACTGCAGTGGCAGAATTTGGAGGGCTAAAATAAAGTTTTGTTCTTCATCAAATCGTCTCAACCGATCGATGTGAGTATTCCGCAACTTCTTCGATTTATTTTCACACATTTTTTATGCTTGTTATGATCTTGGGACCTACATAGAAACCAACAATGGCATCAAGAGCCTAGGTTCAAGCATGAAACTTTTAGGGTTAAAATTGGGTATTTTGTATTTGAGCATGATTTTATGAAATTGGATGATTGAGCATGCTTAATATATGTTGAATTAAGGATTGATTGGATCAATTTGATGAAATAATGATTGGATCAAATTTTCCCCAATTATTCATGTTGGCCGAATATATAGGGTTTTTTGGAAATTTGGAATTTTTTGATTTTGATTCATTGGATGAGTTGGAATCATGTAGGATGATGTTAATTTAAGATTAATTGGATTGAATTTTGAATTGAACAAAAATCCCCAAATTACTTAGTATGGCCGAATGTGATATGCCCTAAAATGTCTTGGAATTTTGATTTTTTAATTCATTGGATGTGTTGAAAATCATTCGGGATATGGATTTGATATCGATTGTGAAATTAATTGGATTGAATTGGAATCGGATAAAAATCCCTTATCTTGGCCGAGACAGCATGGTTAATGGGTTTGATTTTTGATAAAATGTGTTGGACATATTTTGTTGATGATGAACATGATTAATTAAGCTAATTTGATGTTTTGGAAATATTGATTTGGGTGATTAATCATGATATACACTTTAGGTTAATTAAATGTGAAATTGGATTTTATGAATTTAATTAATTGGGCCTTAAAATTGGATTTGGGCTTTTAAAGTTGTAAATGGGCTTATTGGGCTTTGTTGTACAAAGTTGGGTTTAGGCAAATTGGATTGGATCCAATTGGGCCCAAAACCGCTTCAATAAAGCCCAAATGCGACTTAATGAACCTTTAAAGTTTAATTGGGCCTAATGGGCCGAAATTGATTTCTGGGCTTATGGGGTTACTCCTTGATTGGGCTTTGGTTGCCGAAGCCCATGCCTCAAAGAAATTAATTGAAAGCCCATTGGACTTGAATTGAATTGACGTTGGACGTTAATCGGGCTTTGAGACCCGTAGCGATTAAATTTGGAATTTAAGTCGAAAAAGGTTTATAAATAAAGTGTGATATTTAATTTGGAATTGAATAGTGAATTAGTATTAAATACATATTAAATTGGATTTAATATTGTAGTTTAATTTAATTCGAGAATTCGTACTTTGAGTACTTATTCGCAAAACGAGTTTGACTCGCGCAAAATCAAATCGTTGTTTGAACATTGGATGATCACTAATTATCAGATTAATTAATTTGATTAGATTGATTGATAACATGCTTGTGTGAATACATGGTTGTGATGAATGAATAATGTATATCAGATGGATATTAGTCGGGTGAGGGCAATTTTGGAAATTATTGTAATAAATTCGATTTATTAAATTGGACCTGCGTGTCCAGCCTTATCACCTCTATTCTCTTTGTATTCTTTTCTCACCTATTCCCCTCAATGTAAATGAGGTTTCTTTAGAAGTGTAGTGTAACGGGTAGAAGTAATACAAGTGCTAGCTTGAGAGAGAAAGGGAGAGATTTGATCTAGGATCAATGTGTTAAGTATCCATCCGCATATCATTATTATTTATTTTCATACGCTCTTTATTATGTGTTTAGAATGCATGTTTAAGGGTGTATGATGATGAGACTTTAACAAAGATAATAAATTGGTAGCCAATTTGCACGCGAAAAACCCTCAATTAATATCAAGCGTTTTTCCTTCCATTGAGTGATTCTTACTCAAGATCCGAGACTGGCATTGGTTTGTTGGCCAAAGTCAAGGCCTTTTTCCGTCGAAGATGTGTTTGAATCACGAGAGTTTTGTTCCATATCGGTGTCTTGTCCAAGATTCTTACTCAAGATCCGATTGTTATATGGGAATATCATTTCCAAGAAATGACATATATTATCATTATTTTATAGGACAACGATTGTCAGTGCGCTCCCACTAACCTTCTTATATACACAAGAATCATTTTTGTTTTGAATTAAATCATAAACCATTATGATTACATCAAAACGACAATTCCAAGAACCTAATGCTTGCTTCAATCCAAACATGGATCGAATAACCCGCAAACCTTGTTTGTTAGTTTTGGTACGACAAAACCGACAGAATGTTGTAAACATCCTCCGAAAGGTTTCCTTTTCAGGAAAGTGATTTTCCCGTTCAGCTGACATATTTCATAAATGAAACATGCAGCATTAGCAAGCATTATCCAAATGGATTTACCGTGGCAACAGGGAAAATGTTGAATCGTAATCAACACAATGTTGATAATGATACCTTTCCGCTACAAGCCTAGCTTTGTACGTTGGTATGTTGCCATCCATGTATGTCTTCCTTGAAGACTTATATAGTACCAGTAGGCACAATGCCTTGCGGTACATCAACTAGTATCCAAACTTGTTGATATACATGGAATCCAATTCGGATATCATGGCACTTTGCCATAATAAGGGAGTCGATACCTTGTATCATTTCCTCATACGTAGTCAGTTGGTATACCTCAATAAGATTAACATCTTTATGAGGTGAGATCAGAAACCCATACCCTAGGTTGTTTTCTGACTCTCTCCGACATACGTGGTTCTTGTGTATTCGAAGATTACTGGTATAGTTTCATCATTGATGAGCTATTTGTGTTCCATTAAGATTCGGTGCCTGGAATAGTATTACTCCGATTTTCATCGAGTTTTACTATCCTCTCACTTACCACTGCATATCGGTATTCCTATTAGGAAAACCGCATGGTGAGCAACAATTACATTGTTCTCTTGTGAGTTGTATAAGTACAATACTTTGGTATCCCTAGGATAACCTACAATTGACACTTATCCAATTTGGGTTTTAGTTTGGTATCATCCAAACATATGCCTAGCATTCCCAAATCATCAGGAATGAGAAACCCGGTTTCTTTCCTGTTCATATCTAATATGAAATCTGTCAAACAGATTTTTATGGAACCTTATTCTAAATAAGTTATGCACTGTTTATGCGTATCCGTTAAAGGAAATGGTAGCTCAGAGCGACTCATGATTAACTTTATCATGTCCAACAAAATTCGGTTTCTCCCAGTTCGGACACACCGTCAGGATGACGTGTTCCGGGAGGAGTCATCTTTGAAAGAATACTATAATCTTTCAAGTATATTAGAAACTTATTGCTTAAGTATTTTCATCATGGTCTAACCGTGACGATTTAATACTATAGCCGATCTGTTTGTCTATTTTCGTGTCGAAACTTAAAAGTTTCTGATTTTTGTTTCAAAAGAGACACATAACCATAACACGATGCCACATCCGTATAGGTCACGAAATATCCATATCCATCTCTAGCCTAGCTAGACATGGGCCCACTTGCTTCACTATGAACTAGGGTTTACAGATCGGTGGCATTTACACTTTTACCAAGTAAAGGTGTTTTAGGCACTTTGCCCAATAAATTAGATTCGTAGACTTTGTTTGACTGGAATCAAATCAGTTCCAGTACCCACTCTTCGAATGTGTGGATATACGAGTCTTGTTTAATTGTGTCCCAGACAACAATGCCACAATTAGTTTCTTCTGATCAAATCAGTTTGAGCTATTTGTTTGTCATGTTATATGTTTGAGATTTATTTATATTCAAAATATAAATATTGTTATTCACATCTAATGTGTTTATCTCAATATCATCTTTATATAATAAAATACTTTAGTGTTCTAGAATATAAAGGTTCACCCGCAGCGGGTTAAACACTGATATATAGATAATGTTTCTAGTCAAACTAGTTACATTATAACAATTTCCAAATTTAGGTACACACCCGAAGGGTAGTTCCTAAACTTAGGTATCTACGGTTAAAACAGTGACTTTCGTCCCGTTTCCAATTCGCAGTAAATCTCAACTGAAGTCAGTATCCTGCTCACAGCAGATTCTGAACATCAATATATATATATATATATATATATATATCATATATATATATATATATATATATCACACTAAGTATCTAAAATCCAATTTTAATACTAGTAGTGAATATATTTATGACAAACATATTTGAAGTCAGAGCCTTGCCCCGTCTTCAATTCCTTCATGTCTGCCTTGTCCAAACGGCAGTCACGCTTCCACGATCCCGTTTGCCACAATTTTAGGCAGACATTTTAGGATATGTCTTTTATCTTCCCAGAAGATTATAATGATTTTGCCTTTGCCCTTTTCCACATTCCAGAAGCCTTTGGCCAAGCCTCGGGTTTCTAGAATATCTAAGTAAGGTGCGACTAGCGCTACTTGTCTTATTGCAAACTTTGATTTTGTCTCCTTGAGAATAGTCATTAACTCTCCAAGAGTTATTTATTGCAATTCAGTACTTCTAAAATCTAAATATAGATTTATGAAGATCCTTCAATTTCTTTATCATACTTTAAGGATCTAACCCTTAGTTCTGACAAAGAAATTAAGGAGTCTACTGTGACAAGCTTAATGGATTAAGCACTTAAGTTATCATTACATAAATCTTCCAAAGATTATGCTCTACCTTTTGCTTAACTCCGGGCTTAGGCATAAAATGTTATTTTATCAAATAAAGTAACTTATTATTTTCCAGGACCATCCTGGAATTTAATTCCCAATTTGAAATTAAATCATTTAAATACATTTTCCCTAGGATTATGTACTAAACGTCAATCTTTCAATTATATCTTGATTCTAATAGTCCAACTATTTAATCAACGATTAAGGCACTATTTATTATAATGATTACTAAAGTCCAACTATTTAATCAACTATAATTAATTAAATCAAATATATTGATTACTATAATCCAATTATATAATCAACTATAAATGAATAGTTTGAATACAGTCCAACTGTTATTATAAAACAACAATTTAAATATTAGTCCAACTAACATTCAATTTTTTTGACGAATGATATTTGTTTGAGCGCGTATGGCAAGTAATTAAACGAATATTGCAAATTCAATTCTTGCCTCCCACTATTTTTCGGCGAGCCTCTAACCCTCTGTCGAGTACTCGAGAAACCGTGTTTCCTAGCGGGCTAGGATCCCGTTAAATATCACACAATCTTGACTTTGGCCAACAAATTATATGATAATTAACTAGGTAGATCTCTAAGATCAATTGGATCCAATCCAATTCCTAGATCCAGTAGGGGGACATCCAAGTCCGAAACATATATCTTATATATGCCAATATATCCAATATATTACCTAACCTTTTTCCTCTAATCAACTAAGTCTTGGCTTTGGCACAACAAACTTAGTGATCCCAGTTAAGCGCGACCCATTGACCATGGAAAGCTTCGTAATCAATGTCGATGGATGAGAAGTGGTCTTGACTTTGGCCAACAAACCACAACTTGGACAAGACACCAATATGGAACAAAGCTCTCGTGATTCAAACACATCCTCGACGGACAAAGTCCTTGACTTTGGCCAACAAGCCAATGCTAGTCTCGGATCTTGAGTAAGAATCACTCAATGGAAGGAAAAACGCTTAATATTTTGCGAGGGTTTTTCGAGTGCAAATTGACAACCAATTTATTATCTTTGTTAAGGTCTCATCATCATACACCCTTAAACATGCATTCTAAACACATAATAAAGCACATATGAATAAAATAATAATGATATGCAGACGGATACTTTCACATTGATCCTAGATCAAATCTCTCCATTTCTCTCTCCCGCTAGCACATGTATTACTTCTAGCCGTTACACTACACTTCTAAAGAAACCTCATTTACATTGAGGGGAATATGTGAGAAGAGAATACAAAGAATATGGAGGTGATAAGGCTGGACACGCAGGTCCAATTTAATAAATCAAATTTATTACAACAATTTCTAAAATTATCTCACCCATCTAATATCCATATGATATACATTATTCATGCATCACAACCATGTATTCACACAAACATGTTATCAATCAATCTAATAAAATTAATTAATCTGATAATTAGTGACCATCCAATGTTAAAACAACGATTTGATTTTGCTCGAGTCAAACTCGTTTTGTGAATAAGCACTCAAAGTACGAATTCTTGAATTAAATTAAACTACAAAATTAAATCCAATTTAATATGTATTTAATACTAACTGATTATTTAATTCCAAATTAAATATCACACTTTATTAATGAACTTTTACGACTTAAATTCCAAATTTAATCGTTACGGGTCTCAAAGCCCGATTAACGTCCAATGTCAATTTAATTAAAGTCCAATGGGATTTTAATTAATTTCTTAAGGCGTGGAATTTTGGTCAACTCGGGTCAAACCGAATAACCAAAATCCAATCCGGGAATTACCCCATAAGCCTAGAAATCAATTTTGGCCCATTAGGCCCAATTAAACTTTAAAGGTCCATTAGTCGCATTTGGGCTTTATGGAAGCGGTTTTGGGCCTAATTGGATCCAACCAATTTAGCCTAAACCCATCTTAGTACAACCAAGCCCAGTAAGCCCATTTACAACATTACAAGCCCAAATCCAATTTTAAGCCCAATTTAATTAAATTACAAAATCCAATTTTACAATTTAATTACCTAAAGTGTATAACACAATTATCACCCAAATCAATATTTCCAAAACATCAAATTAGACTAATTAATCATGCTTATCATTATTAAATTATGTCCAACAAAATTTAACAAAAATCAAACCCATATACATGCTATATTAGTCTCGGCCAAGGGGGAATTTTATGCCCAAATCAAATTCAACCCAATTAAATTCAATTCAACATTAAATCAATATCCCCAAATGATTTCCAACACATCAAATGATCAAAATCAAAAAATCCAAGACAATTTAGGGCAACCATATTTTCGGCCAAGCCTAAAAAATTGGGGAAATTTGTTCCAAACATAATTTCTTCAAATTGATCTAATCAATCCTCAATTAAACATCAATTAAGCATATTAAATCATCCAATTTCATTATTCATGCTCAAAATCAATTTTACCCAAATTTTAACCATAAATCTTTTTCATGCTCAATATTGGCTCAAGATACCATTGTTGGATTCTCTAAGGTCCAAGGATCATTATCAAGCATGAAACAAGTGAATACAACAAAGGAGAATGGCGGAATCATACTCACAATGAACGGATTGGATGCTACGAAGAAAAATCTTTCTCTTCCATGGTGTAGAAGCTCACGGCAGTCCACTGTATTTCTCTTCCATTTTCGGCCTTGGTCCTCCAAGAAATCTTCAAGCTCCAAGCTTACAAAATGGATTCCAAGCTCACGAAATCACTGCCCTATCACCTTGGTATGTCTCCTAGAGTGTGCTAGCACCTTGATGATTTGCCAAAAATCATCCAAAGCTTCTCCTTAGCTCTCGGTTTTGCAGAAAACAGAAGGAAGAAGAAGGTCCAAGACCGTGTGAGAGAGAGGAGCATTTTTGGCTCCAAAACCGTGAACCAAGAGAGAGAAAATGAAAAATGTGTAATGTATTTTAATTTACAAAAATCAATTAACATATACCACTTTTTCAATTTTCAAAAGTCAAGCAATAAATGCCCTCAACCACCAACATCAATCATTCAAGTGACAACTTGTCACATCACTCAAAGTGACATGTGATTTGACGCTTGATGCGACTAATGATTTGACGCTTGATTTGACTTGCGTGCCGCACTCGCATTCGAAATGCGAATGCGCTCGCAAACAATCCCGGGCTCGGGTTCGCTAATTCCAAATTAACGAATTTTCCGTTGTGACGTAATTAAATGATTTTGCCTAGCGAAATCACTATTCACATCGCTAACGAATTAATTCTAAATTAACTCGTTCGCCCGAATTAAAATCTAATTTTAATTCCGCGTCGAAATCTAATTTCGTATAATATATCAAATATATTATTTTATCGATTAATTCCAAATTAATCATTTTTCTCTCTTTAATTAATATTTTATCCCAGATAAAATATCTCTATAATTAATCCCAGATTAATTTTCTCTCTCATCAAATTAATCCAAAATTAATAAAGTGTGAGTCATACGTCATCGGTGATTCTTCGGGAAGCGACCCATGAGATCCCCGAATGTGTTGGCAGTAAATTATGTCGTCGGACTATCCGAACACGTAAGTACATAGTACTACGTTTATACCGATTTACAAGAAAAGGTTGGCTTCTAGCAAAGCGCCATGCCTACCCAATTCTCCAGAAATATCCTTACAGGAATATAAGATCTATATCAGGTGTAGTATACATAGTATTGTGTATGTCGATCCAGTATCAGATGATCACGTGCTAGGCCTAGGGCTGGAATTGTGTCTGCCCCGTACGAAGCACATGTCGGATGTCTAGTAACTAGTCTCTATAATCGGATATACATGACATTGTCATAATATCCCGATAGCTGTAGCATTTAAGAGAACCAGTCTCGTATCCTACGTGACCATCATCTCCACTATGACTGGAGTGATACTTCCGTCTTGTCATCACACCCAACACACTACGATTCTCGATATACCTAGAAGAGGCGTACACAGAAACCGGTTAAAGCCCTGGATGACCAAAACCAAAGTAAATTGATTGTCGCAAGTATTAGCGGTGCAAGTCTCAGTTTAAGACCAAATACACCTACCCTGATTTCGGACTTCCATAGACACATAGTCATACTACCAATGGAATTCCGAGGGGGTCTATCCAGAGCGAAGCTGTTTCCCGTACCATCGATAAAACACAACCTCCTATTACACTTGCATGAGTATCCTATACCCAAATATATGAGAACTATGTCGTTATTCCCTTACAACGCGCACAAGTTTAATACTAGTCTTTTACCTATTTATCGATGTCCAATCTCGACAATACTCTGACTAGGGATATTTAATGATTTATCCTTCGTGGACTGATACTGTCTCATATCATTCTCAATCCAAGAACAAATCATAAGGACCTCCTATCATTTATATATCTTTGTGATCTAATCACAAATGATAAGAGAGCAATCTCCTTTGTCACATAGTTAATTTGTACAACAACACCATGATATGTACAACTAGTGACGCTATAGGTCATAATTGTCCAACAGTATTATGCGAACACTCAATGAGTTGTTCGAAGCAAATCAGGTGATCAAAATTTATCAGAGGTCTAAGGAATTGTTTCGTGCTGAACTCAATGATGAAGGAGCTGACAATATTCATGTTTTGAACATAATCGACCAGATCTGATATCTGGAATGACAAGACATTGTGATTGATGAACGGATGGGCCGTAATTTGATTCTGTCTTCTTTGCCTAGATCTTATGCTGGCTTTGTGTTAAACTTCCATATGCACTCGATGCAAGCCACCTATAAAGAACTTCATAACATATTACGCACGACGGAGCATGATATGAAAAAAGACAACCCCATTTTGTACCTCCATGGTGGAGCTGGCTCTTCGAAGACTTATGAGAAGTCAAAGAAAATCAAAATGGGGAAGAAGAATATATCAAAGAAGAAGTCCAAGAAGCACAAAGGCGCAAAATCGCAAATAGCTCATGATCAATGTCTACATTGCAAGAAGTCTGAAAACTGAAATAAAGACTGTCCAGAGCTGATAGGAAAAGTAGGACCCTCAGGTACGCTTTGTAATTTTCCAATTATTGACATCTTATTAGCCTTAGATGCAAATAGTGGATGAATGTTAGACATTGGTAGTCTTACTCATATTTGTAACTCCCTACAGTTAATGGGGGTAAAAAAAAGCCTGAATAAATGGGAGATCCAGCTTAGAGTTGGTAATAGCGAGACATTGGATGTTAAAGCCATAGGAACGGTTATTTTAGATCTCCCCAACGGTTGTAAATTAAATTTACAAGACTGTTATTATGTACTCTCACTTACCAGACAAATAATATCACTGCCAATATTAGATAAAGAGGGATATAAAATAAACATTAAGGATGAAACTTTATATTTATATGATAAAGATAATTTATTGAAATGTGAATGTTTTTTATCAAATGGTTACTATATTTTAGAAACATATAAGATGTCTTTAATGTAGAGGAAAATACAAATAGGAAATCTAAATTAAATAATACTGAATTATGGTATATGAGATTGGGCCACATAGGTGTTAGACGTCTATCAAAATTGGTAAATGATGGTTTGATTGAAAATCTTACCTTAGATCCTTATCCGATTTGTGAGTCACGTATATAATGAAAGATGACAAAGGCCCCATTTCTAGGTGTTGGACACCGTGCTAGAGATTTATTGGAACTAATACACAATGATGTGTGTGATCCATTAAATCATGCCACTCATGATGGTTCAATATACTTTGTGACTTTCATAGATAACAAATCTAGATATGGATATGTCTATCTGATAAAACATAAGTCGGAAACATTTGAAAAGTTCATAATATTCTGAAACGAAGTAGAAAAAAAAATCAGTAAATTCATCAAGTGCCTTAGATTAGATCTAGGCGGTGAATACATCAGTGAAGAATTCAGAAGTTATTTAAGGGAGAATGGAATTATTGCCCAATATAGCACACCAGGAACACCTCAACACAATGGTGTGTCTGAGCATAGAAATCGTACTTTATTGGATATGGTGCGAATAATGATGAGCTATACAGATCTTCCTTATTACCTTTAGGGTTACATTTTACTTACTGCTGCCCACATACTTAATAGAGCTCTATCAAAATCTGTTTCTACGACCCCCTATTAGATATGGTTCAATAGAAATCCAAGCCTTAGGCATTTAAAGATAAAAAGGTTGTCTTGCATACATTAGAATCGCGCATCGACATAAATTAGCACCTAGAGGGTATAAATATAGGTTTGTTGGATATCCTGAAAATTCTTTGGGATATCAACTCTATGATTCTGAGCAACGAAATGTATTTGTTGTTCACTTTGCCAGTTTTCTTGAAAAGGAATTTTTGAGAAATAGTGGGAGTTGTAGAAAGATTGAACTTGATGAGTTTGATCCCAATAGTAAGGAACCTGAGATGGAACCAGAGATCCAATTAGGTGAATGATCTACAACACAGGTTCTACGTAAATCGAATAGAATATCAAGGCCTCCTGAAAAACTATTTTTAACATCTGATACGAGCCTTGATGTTCTCCTCTTGGAGGAAACAGATCCAACTATGTATAAAGAAGCGATATTGGATATCGATTCGGGAAAATGGCAGGAAGCCATGAAATCCTAAATGGATTCAATGCATGGAAATCAAGTCTGGGACTTAGTTGAACTTCCTGAAGGAGTTAAACCTATTGTTTGTAAATTGGTTTACAAAAGGAATCGAGGGTCCGATGGAAATGTGGAAACCTTTAAGGCCCGACTGGTAGAAAAAGATTACACTCAACATCCTGGGATTGACATTGAGGAAACTTTTTCACCAATAACCATGCTAAAATCTATTAGGATTCTTTTAGCCATTACTGCATATCATGACTATGAGATATGGCAGATGGATGTGAAAAATGCTTTCCTAAATGGATTCCTTGAGAAGGATATCTATATGAAACAACCAGAGGGTTTCGTATCCAGTGAGACTTCAAACTTGATTTGTAAGCTCCAAAAGTCTATTTATGGACTTAAACAGGCATCACGAAGCTGGAATCGTTGATTTGATGAGATAATTCGATTATCTGGATTCATCAAGAACGAGGAAGAACCATTGGTTTATAAGAAAGTGAGTGGGAGCATGATAATTTTCCTGGTCTTATATGTAGATGACATCTTTATCATAGGAAAATATATAGGATTGATACAAAGTGTGAAATCCTACCTTTGCAAGAACTTCTCCATGAAAAATATGGGTGAAGCTTCCTATATAATAGGTATAAGGCTCTACTGAGATAGAGTTAGGAAGCTTATAGGGTTGTCACAATCGACGTACATATATAAGATGTTAGAAAGGTACAGTTTTGCCAACTGTAAGGCAGTAAATGTACCTTTCCGATACGACATACATCTATCAAAGAAAATGACACCTCAAACTGAGGAAGAGAGAGTTAGGATGTCTAACTTGCCATATGCTTCTGATATTGGAAGCATAATGTATGATATGCTACGTACTAGACATTGACATCAGTTTCAGCGTCAGTGTGACCAGCCGATATCAATATGATCCAAGTAATGATCATTGGACAGCCGTGAAACATATCCTGAAATATCTTAAAGGTACTAGGGATAAGTTTCTGATATATGGAGAATATGAGCTACAAGTTAAGGGTTATACAGACTCCGACTTCCAAGGAAATCCAGATGAAAGAAAATCTACATCAGGATACATATTTACCCTTAACGGTGGTGGGTTAGTTGGCGATGTTCAAAGCAAGGCTCAACAGGTGATTCCACCATTAAGGAGGAATTTATAGCGGCTTCATAAGCTACTAAAGAAGTTGTATGGATTCAAAATTTTATCACAGAACTTGGCGTTATGCCTAGTATTGCGGATTCGATCCCATTGTACTGTGCTAATAACGGAGCCATTGTGCAGGCTAAGGAGCCGAGGGCGTATTCCAAGTCTAAGCACATGGAAAGGAAATACCGCATAATTAGAGAGATTATTGAACGTAAAGACATAGTGGTCTTGAAGTTTCAAGGACTAGACAATATAGCATACCCGCTTACAAAAGTCTTACCTCCTAAGATATTGGATAAACATGTGGAGGAGATGAGACTGCGGTACCATCCAGATTGGCACTAAGTAAGTGGGAGTTTGTTGGAGTTGATGCTTAGAGTGCAAATCTGAATTTACATTTTATTATTTATTAATAAAATAACTACATTTTCTTTTCATACCTTATTAATGGTATTGTCATTATGCATATTAGATTGATGTATAGATATGCTAAGTATGACATCAACCTTATAATAGTCTTGTAGTAATATTGGATACTAGGTGGTCCGATATTGGGATAAGTATTACTATTATAAACTATTCTTAAAGTAAATATTCCTAGTCATTGGTTTTGAAATACGGTCAAATTTCTATAACCTATAAGACTAGCACATGTCGTATATTGGAATTGAAGTACCAATGATTTAACCCGATGTACCATGAGTTTTGGAAACTCGTACAGATATGTGGGTATTGTTTGGACCGAATACTGAATGACTCACAGGTGATTCCTAATAGTTGTACATACACACCACCGTCAATAGGAATCTCCTCAAGTCGAGTAGCATATGTAATCTTTTGACTATAGGATAGCATTGATTTTTTGTGAGATCCTACACACTTTGATGCCATGTATGTCAGAAACCATTCATGGTCTAGCCGCTAGATGTTCGTTGGGTGTGGACCGATGCACTTAGTAATCAAGTGCGAAGTAAGATAGGATTCATCGGCCCGTATGTGTACCATAAAGGGTTTAAGTATCCATGTAAGTAAAGTCACGATTCTTAAAGCTTTGGCCAAAGTCGATCACCTAGGGTGGATCGCATCAGGTATAAAGAATCGTGGACATATCGACATGAGATGTGCGCCTAGAAAATTTGACGGTGTATTCTATGTTTCCTAAGCATAACTCATATAGCCTATGACAAAGAGATCGTTAAACATATGTGGTAGCCTCGACTTGTATAGTTCAGAAAGGTCATTCGTGTTCTTCACGAATTAGGCTTTTATGACGAACGTGTCTGAACTTAGAGAGTCCCAATATGAAACGTACTTGTTGAGCACTTGGGTAGTCAATTAATTTTGATAGAAGATAATATTTGATATTATAATTATTAATTAAGATAATCAAGTGTTATTGGATAACATTGATTATTTACTTTGACCTAATTGGATTAATTGGATTAATTCAGTAATTATACAAGGGTTTAATTATAAAATCATAATTATCTCTACCATTTGAGGATATTATGATAATTGTAAGTACGTAATAATAGGTAATTTTGTCTTGATTTAATTGGATTAAATCAAAGTGGCAAACATTTAACTAATTCATTTCCTAATCTTTGTCATGATTTAATTGGATTACATCAAAGTAGTAGACAATTGGGATTAGTCACACCCAATTATACATATTTGGATAAATTAGATTAAGTCCACCTAAAAGTTGATTACAACTTTTATTAATTAAAAATTGCCTAAGATTTGCTATAAATAGCAAGATTTAGGAAGGTTTTAATTAAGCAAAGCAAAAGCAATAGCTTGAGAAAGCTAAGCACACACAAATTCTCAGAGAAATTAGCCTAAGTTAGAGAAGTGTTTAGAGAAGCTTGTGAGGTCTCTACAATATTTCATCTAATAGAAATCAAGATTGGATCTTGGATTGAAGCTTGCTAACATTGGAATCAAGATTGGATCTTGGAGTGAATCTTACAAACCTTGGAAGTTCTCCTACCATTTCAACAAAGAGAAGAAGATTGGATCTTTGCATCAAGCTTACTAGGTAAGTTTGAACTTATCTTAAGTGATGTTCTTTTATGTATTGGATACATGATCACATAACTTAATATTGAAATAAGGCTAATAAATTGTGTTAGGATGCTTTGCAAGTATACTGTAGCGCGCATCATGTGCGTGCGCGCGCTGAATTTTATTTTTCTCCGCTTTTTAGTTTCCGGACTCCGATTCAGCCCCGATTTTTTCCTATACACTCGTAATGGAATATAGTATTTTATTAAATAATTTAAAATTACACCAATGCTTTATATCCATGGGTTATACCCATTTTCGCTGCGTGGGGTACCGATCCGATCTTAGAGGTTCTACAACTGCCCCAACAATATCTTGTTTAGAGCAACTTCAAAAAACTCTTCAAATGTTATTTAGTTACTAAATAAAAGAGCTACGCTAACAAATTTGGTTACAAAAGAGACACCAATTGAGATTCTTCACGTTAGATTTTACTTCTCACTATTTAATATTGAAGAGTGACTTATATCGCTTCACTTTATAGTAAGGAAGAAGATTAAACTTACTAATAACTATTTATATATTAAAATAATATAACTAAAGTGAACATCATATATTTTGATTAAAATAATATAAAATTATTTACATAATCTCTCTTCTATTAATATTATATAATTTTATTAATCACGTCATCATCATTATTTATAATTATTTATATTAAGATCATATAACTAAAATGGGCATCTTCAATTTGATTAAAATAATAAAATATTAATTTTATTTGAAGAGTCTTTTATGAGATGTTTTATTTTTCACTCTTCAATTTGTCAATTAAGTAATCAAATAGATATTTAAAGAATGAAATTAGAAGAGTTTTTTGAAATTACTTATATGGCTATTTAAATTTGTCAGTATTCCTGGAAACAGGGGTGCGTTGCTTATAAGTATCTGAGATAGTCGAAAGTTTTATCTACTCCACTTAAATTCAGGTCGTGTGATTTGATGGCGGGATTTCCAACGTTAAAAAAAAAACAATCTTAGAAACCAATTATGGGAAAGAATAATAATACTTGACTATTCTCATTCTCACTTACCATTTACACCTTATGATTTGTCAATGAGCCAGATGGATGCATAATCATAATGCTTCATAAAGTAATCAAGAGCATTGTTCCAGTCAATGAAAATCAATTTTGACGGAAGTTTAAATTCAATTACATGTTTTCAGTTTCATAAATCTGATTTTATAGAAGAATACGAACCTAATAGAAAAAATCAGTTCCTATATATTTGAAACTAGAACATATCTTAGAGTTATTGACGACTGTTTTTCTTTAAACAGTGAATTTGTTTAGTTAGTAGAGAACCAAAATAAATTTAGCAAGCAAACAGGTAAATCACAGAGACAATGATTTACATAGTTCGACGGAGAGTGACTCCAACCTACGTCCATAAAAGAATAAAAGGGGAATATTTTATTACTACTGGGGGTCAAGACCGACCCGAGCTATAAGTAGGGAAGTAAGCTTACAACGAGTGTATAAAACCTCGGGTCTTACACTAGCCCGTTATAATTCACTCATTTGGTCAAGTATCCGACCATGTTTCTCTCTCTATCACTAATATTTTTAAGCTCTTAACTCTTTTACAAGTTTTGAAATGTAAAATTTTTTATCCCTTGAATCTGAATCTTCAAGCCTTTTATATAGGCTTCCAAGTTCACTATTCCACCACCTATAATGTCAGTCCATGTCACATTGCCATCATTGCCATCGCAACTCTCCTAAACTACCCTTAAATGCGCTAATCATAATAGTCCATTTCACCATCACCGCACCGGCCTATAGAGGCCTATGAACTCTGCACAGCCACCTTCATGCCACTACATCGCCCTATGGCGGCTGGCAGAGGCTACTTCCATTGAGAACTGTTATTTTTTTCCCACAATCATCATTAGCCTTATATAAGCTTATCCTTTCAACTAGGGCATGTGTCATATGATTTCAAACACAATTTGACTTGTGATACCAGCTACATTCCTCGAGTCGACATACCGAGGTGAATGATACTTGAATAAATTTTCTGATTTCTTTAACCAGGTCGGGTTCACAAATAGTGACCACCTCGGGTCGGCTTTCATAAATATTCAAATGAGCCCAAATCTAACAATTCTCATATAGGTCGGGTCGGTATCTGTAGATATTGTATTTTTTACATGAGCCCGATGTTGAGCCTCGTATGGAGCCACAACCTGAAAAGTTACGGAAGTTGCAAAAAACGAATACCAGAAGGAAGGAAAACCTCTAAAATTAGCACCTCATCGGATTCGAACTCACTGGCGAGCCTCGGATTCACTCAGTCAAGCCTCTGTTTCAAACCTTAGCCTCGGCCCATGCAGCCCAAAACCCCATGCACGCAAATCCTCTCATCACTTGCCAAAATTAACAAAGATTTGAAATCTCCTTCTTGCCAAACTTAACAAAGATTTGAGATCCCCTCATCACAAAATTTATAATATTTTATTCCCAGAAATAATTTGATAATATATTTCCCAAATAAACATGATTTGTTTCCCTATTTGGAGATCCCTTCAAATCTTTATAAAATTGACCAAATCTTGACACAAAAGAGAGGGTGGCGGCAACCCTAGGAGAGACCGAAAGAAAGAAAGAAAAAAGAGAAAAGGAAAAAAAAAAAAAAGAGGATCACTGAAAAAGAAAATAAAAAAAACAGTGAAAGCCGTGAACCAGAACCAACAACCTGAAACAACAACCAGCAAATAGAAAACAACGCCAAAAAAACCAGAAACAGCGCCAAAAACAACCAGAAATAATAGCCAAGTGAGAAGAAATCGTGAACCAGTGAGCAGAAAAAACCGTGAACCAGTTAGCAGAAACCGTGAACTAGTGAGCAGAAACAGCGAAATAGAAGGCAGAAATAGTGAAGCAGAAGGTAGAAACAGCGAACCAGTAACCAGAAACAGCGAACCAGCAACCAGAAATAGCGAACCAAACCTTGAAACCAAACTTCAATCTTTCCGGCGATGACCTAACGCACTTCCGAGAAAGCAACTTAAAATGTAAGACCTGAGGGCACCCTTTCCATATTTATTCTTATAGTTCCGGACGCTGCATGTCTGACTGGACGTGAAATATGTCCAGCCGGGTATGCGAAGCCCTACATCAAAAGAATGGCCAAATTTCTGGCCACATTTCTTCTTTCGCATTTCGTTGTTTATTTTTATCTATTTATTCACTTTTATTGTTATTTTATTATTTCGCCTTTATTTTTGTTTATGTTTGTTCATGTTGATGATTATCCATATATGCTTGGTTATATTTTCTATGTTCGTTTAAATTGCATTGATGATTATGTGTGTTATTATCCCTTGCGGTATATCGGGTGGAAACCCAAATGTAAATTCCGTAGCCGAATCCGAATGGATGGTAGTGCGGTTTGTACTTGGGATACAACTCCACGTGCCACTCGAGAAATATTCATATGTGCGTTTTGATGTCGTTATTGGTACTATTGCATATTTTTTTCCACCTTAGCATTGTTAATTCCCATATGTGTTACATGTATTATTGACGTGTTTCCTGCTTTTGATTGTTATTACGATTTTTATTGTCGTATCTCGTATTTCTTAATTTAATATGCTTTTGGAACTATGTTATTGTGATTATTATTTTGATTGGGTATATTATTACATTTTTATTCGCTTTTATGCATGAATTGCATTAAGAATTGACTATACCATTGTGTGAACCCGTACATTATACTGGCATAAGTAAGGGATCATTCCGAACCCAACGGTTTGAGGTGTTCCCTTGGGAGTGGTGAGTGCGACATTAAATCTTTCCCAGTTCACACTGGGTGGCGACTCCTTCATTCTCCGGTTTAATCCCCTGCGGGCTAATCCATACTCTCTACGGGCTAAGAGCCTAATAGTGTCGTGGTCGCCGAGCATCATAGGCATAGCGGTAAACCCCGCTTCGCTCCTACAGATGGTGAGTACGCCATTGCCTTGTAGTGTCAATGCTTTGGCTTTAGTTAACCAAGTCTCATATATTTTGCATACCCTTCTTACCCCCAATGGCGTCATGTATCGTGAAGTCGCTTTCACTAAAGGCGGCGGATTGTTATGTGATGATAACCATCACTCGTTGGCACGTACCCTAGGGTTTAAAAAAGGCGTGCTTACTTGGTCGCTCAAACCCTTGAGTAGGGAGACCTTGTTGTATACAACCCTTCGCCGATGAGAGCCTTATCTATACCCTTATAAGCCCACATACGAACCATAGTTATGTGTCCTATAGAAGCTACCCACATGCTTGTGTTTGGGCTCATTATCATTTGGATCCATTTGGGCTTCTCGTCATAGGATATGAACTTGTTGGGCCACTTAAACTGAGACAAGTTTGTATCTTATGATGATTGGGCCAAAAGTTTTCAAAGTGACGATGGGCCACCTTGTGTTTGGCCCCCCTATCATTTGAAGTTATTTAGCCGCCTTATCGCAAAAATGTAAACTTGTTGGGCCTTTTCAACTGGGACAAGTTTACACCTCGCGATAATCTGATTGAACGCTTTAAAATGATAACAGGCCAACTTGTATGAAAACCTTGATGGGCTTAGAAGGTCCAAACATGATCCGAATATGCCAGATGCATGAGTCCGATATCTGCACTGGCTTTCATCCAGGAAGGGTACGCCTTGTTATGGCATATTTGTATACTTTTGGATTTCTCCAAGTCCGTCTTCGCCACAACCGTGATTACCGAGGTCCCAATTCATCATTTCTAGACAATGGCACAATCCCCATAATAGGCTTAGTCAATCTTGTAAATGGGCGGTCTTTGTCTTTTACTAATGAAGAGGGACTGCGGTAGCCAAGGTTCACCCCTGTAGCGTAGGAGAGAATGATTTTGTGTAACCCACATTGGTGCATAAAATGAGTCATACCTATGGCAGAAATGGACTTACTGTTAGTGTCCTAGACATGCCAATGATCTCTAAACGTGATCATAGTGTGAATTTATCAAGAAATTTTGCGGAAGACTTACATTGATCGGCTTTGAAATTTTCTAAAAACTCCATGGATGTAGAAGCTCCAAGATTTCTTTGTTGTCCCAAACTCATGGGTGAGTTTCCCTATCACCTTCTTTTGGCTCTCCATGTGCTAGCAAGTTGAAATTTTGCAACTTAAATTCAAGAAGAGAGTGAGAAGTTCTCGCCCAAAAATGAGAAGAAAGAGAGATGATGAATAGTTCCAAACTCATTCATTTGTTGACTTGTTAAAAAGTGTGTGTGTTGTGTGTTAA
>SKCR01011145.1:0-21806 GCA_019454045.1 Zanthoxylum bungeanum | reverse complement strand
AACCTGAACCTTTGGAGGTTGCACCCCCAATTCCCATTCGAGACAAAACCATTCCGGTGGTTGACAGACTCATTTCATGTATTGTACTTCCTCCCTTACCAGCAAATGCAGGTGACATCAAAACATGCATTCAGATGATTCAGTAGTCAGTTCAGTTTGGGGGGAATGCAACTGAAGATCCTAATGCCCACATAAGCAACTTCCTGGAAGTTTGTGGCACTTTCAATTACAACCGAGAAGCTGAAGAAGCAATGAGAATGTGTATTTTCCATACTCAATGAAAGATAGAGCTAAAGCTTGGCTACATTCACTACCAGAATGTCCTCAGAAACTCTCTACGGAGCTTGGGAAAGGTAGAAAGATTTGCTCCGGAAATGTTATCACCATGAGATTCCAAAATAGCTTCAAGTCCAAACCTTCTATAAAGGACTTTCTAGACTGATGAGAACCATAATCGATGCTGCTGCTGGAGGAGCTTTAATGGCAAAAGGAGAAGATCAAGCCTGGGACCTAATCGAAGAAATGGCCAACAGCAATTCCTTGTGGCCAACAGAAATGAGCATGATCCAAAGAATTGCAGGAATTTATAAAAGTGGAGCCAATACAGCAGTCAACGCCAAGCTGGATCAGATATGCAAATTCATGGAGACTCTCAGCACTGGATCCATAAGTTCACCATATGGAGGAGCACCAGAACCAAACCAACTTGAAGAGACGGTGAATTATGTCAGCAATTTCAACAGACAGGGGAACAATCCATATTCCAACACCTACAACACATGGTGGAGGAATCATCCCAATTTTTCATGGAGCAACAATTCAGGACAAAAGAACAATCCACCACCTGGATTCCAACAGCAGAACTATCCACCACCAGGATTTCAACAACAGAACAAAGGCAGGAACATGAAAAAGAACCAGAAATGAAAGAATGGATTGCAGAGATGTTCAATAAGCAATAAGCAGCATATGATGCTGTAGGCATTGCATTTTTGCATATCAGCCCGATGATGAGTCTCGTATGGAGACACTACCTCTTTAGTTGTGAAAGCCGCGGGAAACGGACGTTGGAAGGGTAAAGTTGGGAATTAGTATTTTGTCAGATTTAACTCGCTTGTTTCGCTTCGGGTTCGCTTGTTGGACCTCTGTTTTAAAACACACCAAACCCATTAAAACACATCTCACAAATTAAATAATTAAAATATTTAAAACACATCTCATAAATTAAATAATTAAAACCAATTAAAATTAAACTTAAATTAAATTAAATCACATTCACCAATTAAATTGAACTTTAAATTAATTAAATTAAATTCCTAATTTAAATAAAACACATTCATAATTTAATTAAATCACCTTCCTAAATAGCCAAAATCACATTTAACACATGCCTAAATCAAGTCAAATCCCTTCCTAATTAAAAGAAATCGAATCAAATCCCTACCAAATCAAATCCAATCACCACCCCAAAAAAGGAGATCTATTCCTTATGAAGAACCAATTAGGAGATTCTTTCCTATTCAATTAGGAAAGTTTTCTCTCTTTGCCTATAAAAAGAGACCTTCACCCCCCATTCAAAACCTAGCTCATATACTTCCCCAAACACGTCTCAAACACTTTCCCAAGCCTCCTTACACGTCCAAAAACCTCCTTGAAGCCTCCATTGCCGAATCATTAAACCTAAGCACCCTCCATTGCCGCATCTTTCATCCTTCACCAACACCCTTCACGCCTAAGCCCCTTTCACTGCCCTCCATTGCCGAATTTTAGCCACCATTCACAGCCCTAAAACACACCAAAATAAGCCTCAAATAAAGCCCTAAAGTCGCACTAAACACTCTCTAAACACAGCCCCATTCGCAGCCCCAAAACAGTCCCCAAAAACGCCCCCACTGCACCTTGAACTGCCGCATCTTCACCTTCTGTTCTGGTCAGTCTTGGCTGCGACGTTAGCCAGCAAAACATCCCTAAAATCACCTAGAAAACCCCTCAAAAATCTCCATAAAGTTTCCCTAAAAAACCATTAAAAACGCAACCCCCTAAGCCACCAAAACAGTCCACAAATCGACCAAAACAGTGACCTGAAACGGAACAGCGAAACAGCAGCAAAACGGACTTAAAACAGCAGCCCAAGCATCAAAACAACGAGGGAAAACATTGAGTAGACGAATTGGAAAAGCATCGGATCAATCTCCCTTCCAACGGACGTGTAACGCCCTTTCTTAGACGACAAAAGAGGTTAGACCTGAGGGCACCTTTTTTACTTATCTTCTTTATCTTTGTTTTATTTATTTTGATATATAATTGCATGAGAGTCGTTTGAAGCATGATGTGATTGTTGGATGAGCGGGATATGTGTTCCCTTTTGTGGTATATCGGATGGAAACCCGGACGTAAATTCCATAGCCGATTCCGAATGGACGGTAGTATGGTCTGCACTCGGGATACAATGCCACGTACCACTTAAGATATGTCGAGTATAAATCAAGTCCCAAGGATCATTTTAAGCATAAAAACGAGTATGAATACAAGCAAAGGAGGTGCGGAATAACTCACATTGATTGGTTTGGATGCTAGGAAGACCAAAAATGCACTGCATGTCTCTGCTCGGCAGTGAGCTGCGCACAGGTGGACTGCTCGGCGTTGGTGGTGGTGGTCTCCTCCTTGTTCGGCCATTGATGACCTCCATTGAAGCTCCAAGCTTCAAGCTTTTCCATGCTCATGAAGACACTTCCCTATCACCTTGGTATGCCTCCTAGAGTGTGCTAGCACTTGGTTTTGCAACAAAAATCGTCACTTCATCTCACTGCTTCTCGTTTTCAATCGGAAAAAACAGAAGAAAAGAATGGCTCAAAGCCGTATGTGAGAAGGAGAGAAAAGAGAGGGAGAGGAAGAGATGCGTAAAAGAGAAGAGTGGAGAGAGAGAGAAAAAGAAATGTAATTAGGTTTTTATATTTTCTAAAATTAATTAAAAACCATTTACATTTCTTTTAACTTTCCAATTACCAAAAGTCAAAAAAAGTAAAAGCAAAAGTTGCTTTTTCAACTTCTACATCAATCACTCAAATCAAGTGACAACATGTCACATCACTCAAAGTGACATTTGATTTGACGCTTGATGTGACTTGCGATTTGACGCACGATTTGACTTGCGTGCCGCACTCGAATTCGAAATGCGAATGCACTCGCAAATAATCCCGGGCTCGGGTTCGCTAATTCCAAATTAACGAATTTTCCGTCGCGTCGTAATTAAATGATTACGCCTAGCGAAATCTCTATTCACGTCGATAACGAATTAATTCTAAATTAATTCGTTCGCCCGAATTAAAATCCAATTTTAATTCCGCGTCGAAATCCAGTTTCGATTAATATATCGAATATATTAATTTTACCGATTAATTCCAAATTAATCGTTCTCTCTCTTTAACGATATTTTATCCGAGATAAAATATCTCCGTAATTAATCCCAGATTAATTTTCTCTCTCATCGAATTAATCCCAGATTAATTAAAGTGTGAGTCATACGTCGTCGGTGAATCTTCAGGAACCGACCCATGAGATCTCCGGAAATGTTGGCAGCAAATACGGTCGTCGGACTGTCCGAACACGTAAGTACATTGTATTACGTTTATACCGATTTACAAGACAAGTGTCTGCCCCGTCTGAAGCACATGTCGAATGTCTGGTAACTAGTCTCTAAAATCGGATATACATGACCTTGTCATAATATCCCGATGGCCGGCCAGCACTTAAGAGACTAATACCGTATCCTGCGTGACATCATCTCCACTATGACTGAAGTGATACTTCCGTCTCGACATCACACCCAATACACTACGACTCTCTGATAAACCCAGAAGCGGTGTACGCAGAACCGGTTAAAGCCCTGTACCACCAAGACCAAAGTCTACCGATTATCGCAAGTATTAGCGATGCAAGTCTCAGGTTAAGACTATACACACCTACCTTGATTTCGTCCTCCCATAGACACAAAGTCATAATACCAATGGGATTCCGAGGGGTCTATCCAGAGCGAAGCTGTTTCCCGTACCATCGGTGAAACAAAACCTCCTATCGCACTTGCATAAGTATCCAATACTTAAATATATGAGAACTATGCCGTTGTGCCCTCACAACGCGCACAAGTGCAATACTAGCCTATTCCGCATTATCGATATCCTGTCTCGATAATACTCCGGCTAGGGATATTTAATGATTAATCCTTCGTGGACTGATACTGTCTCATATCATCTCAATCCAGGAACTAATCATATGGACCTCTCTTCATTTATACATATATGGTGATCTAATCACAAATGATGAGAGTGCAATTTCCTTGTCACATAGTTAATTTGTACAACAACACCGTGATCTGTACAAATAGTGACGTTATGGGTCATATTATCCAACAATCTCCCACTTGGAGCATAGCCAGTCACTCGAGTGTCTAACACCCGAACTATGTACGGTTCGCTCAAATTGCTGAGGAAAGGGTTTCGTCAGCGGATTTGCGTAATTATCTTTTGACGTGATTTATACGATCATCACATCGCCACGATGTATGATCTGAACGAATCAAATGAATATAGAAGTATATATCTGGATCGTCGATGAGACCTTTAATTCCTTAGCCTGTGCTGACGCCTAGCTCAGCTGCTAAAAGAACTATATCTAATCTAATTAGATTTATTATCGATCCAAATGGCTTCTATTGCTGCCTCAGCTGCAGCAATAATCCGCATTTGTTGTTAATTCGGTAACAGTTATCTTGCTCGGAATATTTCCAGCTTATTGTCCCGTTATTCAAACTTTATAGTACCGCAGTATTTACCGGTTTGGAAACTTGCAGCAGTGATCCTAGTCACTTCAAGTTATCCTACTCCATAATTTAAGAGAGCATCTTTAGTTCTCTAAGATACTAATAGATGTCCTTAACTTCAATCCAATGACTATCACTTGGATTGTCCTGATTGTGACTCCATATGCTCAAAGCGTATGAGACACCATATCAAGTACATTTTAAATGTACAATTTCCCAGAGAGTGTTAACAACTCCAAATCTATCCCAGTAGATCTTTATTCCTTGAATAAAGGTTGTTACTCCCCAGAATTCTACGGAGAATTTCTTATGAAAGCCAAGCTTTCACCGATTGCTTTATGGGAATTTCATTTCCAAGAAATGACATATTATCATTATTTTACAGGACATTCATGTCAGTGCACTCCCACTAAACCTTTTATATACACAAGAATCATTTCGTTTTCAATTAAATCATACTCCATTATGATTACATCAAAACGAAAATTCCTAGAACCTATGCTTGCTTCAATCCAAACATGGATCGAATAACCTGCAAACCTTGTTTGCTTGTTATGGTACGATAAAACTGACAGGATGTTATAAACATCCTCCGAAAGCTTTCCTTTTCAGGAAAGCGATTTTCCGTTAAGCTATCATATTTCATAAATGAAATACACAGCTTTAGCAAGCATTATTCAAATGGATTTACAATGGCAACAGGTAAAAGGTTTCGTCGGAATCAACACAATGTTGATAACTCTACCTTTTTCTTCACAAGCCTAGCTTAGTACGTTGGTATATTGCCTTCCATGTATGTCTTCCTTGAAGACGTTTAATGTACCAATAGGCACAATGCCTTGTGGTATAACAACTAGTATCCAAAATAGTTGATATACATGGAATCCATTTTGGACTCATGACACTTTGTCATAATAGGGAGTCGATACCTTGTATCACTACCTCATACGTAATCAGTTGGTGTACCTTAAAAGATTAACATCTTTATGAGGTGAGATCAGAAACCTATACCCCAGGTTGTTTTCTGACTCTCTCTGATCTACGCGGTTCTTGTGTACTCTAAGATTAATGGAATAGTTTCATCATTGATGAACTATTTATGTTCCATTAGGAATATGTGCCTTGAATAGTATTACTCCGATTTTCATCGAGTTTTACTATCCTCCCACTTACCACTGCATGTCTGTATTCCTCTCAGGAAAACTGCTGAGCAACAATCTAATTGTTCTCTGGTGAGATGTATAAGTACTATACTTATGGTTTCCCTTAGGATAACATATATTGGCACTTATCCAATTTGGGTCCTTAGTTTGGTATCATCCAAACGTTATGCCTGGCATACCCAAATTATCAGGAATGAGAAACCCAGTTTCTTTCCCGTTCATATCTAATATGTAATCTGTCAAACAGATTATTATGGAACCTTATTCTAAATAAGTTATTGCACTGTTAAAACTTATCCGTTGAAGGAAATAGTAGCTCAGAGCGACTCATGATTAGCCTTATCATGTCTAACATGATTCGGCTAATCTGTTCGGAAACACCGTCACTTTGACGTGTTCCGGGAGGAGTCCTCATTTGCTTAAGTATTTTCCATTACGGTCTTACCGTGACGGTATAATACTATAGCCGATCTGTTTGTCTATTTCGTGTCGAAACTCTAAAAGTTTCTGATTTGTGTTCTTCAAAAGAAACACATAACCATAACGTGACGCCACATCCGTTAAGGTCACGAAATATTCATGTTCACATCTAGCCTAGCTAGATATGGGCCCACTAACTTCACCATGAATAGGGCTAACAGATCGGTGGCACTTACACTATTACCAAGTAAACAGTGTTTCAGGTACTTTACCTAACAAATTAGATTCGTAGACTTTATTTGAATAGTCAAATCAGTCCTAGTACCCACTCTTCAAAAGTGTGGATATACGAGTCTTGTATAATTGTGTCCCAGACAACAATGCCACAAATAAGTCTCTATTGATCAAATCAATTTGAGCTATTTATTTGTCAATTTATATGTTTGAGATTTTAATTATATTCAAAATATAAATTCTGTTATTCACATCTAAATGTGTTTATCTCAGTATCATCTTTATATAATGAAACAGTGAGTGTTCTAGAATATAAAGGTTTATCCACAATGGATTAAACACTGATATAGAGATAATGTCTCTAGTCAAACGAGTTACATTATAACAGTTCCTAATTTAAGTACACACCCGAAGGGTAGTTCCTAAACTTAGGTATCTACGGTCGATACAGCGACTTTCGTCCCGTTTCCGATTCGTAGAGCAATCTCAGCTTGAAGTCAGTATCCTGCTCAAAGCAGATTCTGAACATCAATACATATATTTTATGTACCACACTAAGTATTTAAAATCTAATTTCAATACTAGCTGTGAACATAACTAAGACAAACATTTTCAAAGTAAGAGCCTTGCCTTTCTTTAATTCCTTCGTGTCTGCCATATCCAAATGGTAGTCACTTTGGGATATGTCAATTATCTTTTCAATATTTCACAAACCTTGGCCAAGCCTTGGGTTTCGGAATATCGAAACGATGTGCACCTCTTGCTACATGCCCAATTGCAAAACTTGACTTTATCTCCTCTAGAATAGTCAATTAATTCTCCAAGAATTATAAATTGCAATTTTAATACTTCTTAAATCTAAAATTAGATTTATGACAAGTATAATAAATTAAGCATTAAAGTCATCATCACATAAATCTTCCAAAGATTTTATGCTCTACTTATTTTGCTTAATTTTGGGCTTAAGATATAATAAGTTATTTTATCAAATAAAGTAACCTATTATTTATTCCCAATTTGAAAATTAAATCATTTAAAATATTTTAATCCCAGATTATATTTTAAATATCCAACTTTTCAATTTTATCTTGATTACAATAGTCGAACTATTTAATCAACGATTAGTGGTACTATATATATTATAATGATTATAATAGTCCAACTATATAATCAAATATAATCCAAATTAATTAACCTCAATTACATTGATTACTATAATCCAATTATAAAATCAACTGTAAACTGAAATTAATTAATTCAAATATATATTGATTAATATAATCCAATTATATATAATCAAGTATAATACAGTCCAACTGTTTATTAAACAACAATTTAAATATTAGTCCAACTAACATTTAATCTAATGACGAAATAATTTAAATGAGCGCGTATGGCGAGTAATTGAACGAGTATTGCAAATTCAATTCTTGCCTCCCACTATTTTTCATCGAGCCTCTAACCCTCTGTCGAGTACTCGGGAAACCGTGTTTCCTAGTGGGCTAGGATCCCGTTAAATATCACACAATCTTGACTTTGGCCAACAAATTGTATGATAATTAACTAGGTAGATCTCGAAGATCAATTGGATCTCATCCAACTCCTAGATCCAGTAGGTGGACATCCAAGTCCCAAACATATATCTTATATATGCCTATACATCGAATGTATACCCTAACCTTTTTCCTCTGAATCAACTAGGCCTTGGCTTTGGCACAACAAACCTAGTGATCCCAGTCAAGCGCGGACCCATTGACATGGAAGCTTCGTAATCAATGTCTATGGACAAGATGTGGTCTTGACTTTGGCCAACAAACCACAACTTGGACACGAAACCGATATGGAACAAAGCCTCGTGATTAAAATACATCTTTGACGGACAAGGGCTTGACTTTGGCCAACAACCCCTGCCAATCTCGGATCTTGAGTAAGAATCACTCAATGGAAGGAAAATAAACGCTTGATATTTAACGAGGGTTTTTCGCGTGCAAATTGGCTACCAATTTTAATTATCTTTGTTAAGGTCTCATCATCATACACCCTTAAACATGCATTCTAAACACATAATAAAGCGCATATGTAAAATAATAATGATATGCGGATGGATATTTTACACATTGATCCTAGATCAAATCTCTCACTTTCTCTCTCCAAGCTAGCACAAATATTTCTTCTACCCGTTACACTACACTTCTAAAGAAACCTCATATACATATAGGAGAATAGGTGAGAAGAGAATACAAAGAATAGGAGATAAGGCTGGACTCGCAGGTCCAATTAATAAATCAAATTTATTACAATTTCCAAAATCGCCCCACCCAGCTATATCCATCCGATATACATTATTCAAACATCACAACCATGTATTCATACAAGCATGTTATCAATTAATCTAATCAAATTAATTAATCTTGATAATTAGTGATCATCCAATGTTCAAACAAAGATTTGATTTTGTTCGAGTCAAACTCGTATTGCGAACACGTACTCAAAGTACGATTTCTACGAATTAAATTAAATTACATGATTAAATCCAATTTAATACGTATTTAATTCTAATTCATTATTTAATTCCAATTAAATATTACACTTTATAAAATAAACCTTTACGACTTAAATTCCAAATTTAATCGTTACGGGTCTCAAAGCCCGATTAATATCCAATATTAATTTAATTAAAGTCTAATGGGCTTTTAATTAATTTCTTGAGGCGTGGACTTTTGGTCAACTCGGGTCAAACCCGCAACCAAATTCCAATCCGGGAGTTACCCCATAAGCCCATAAATTAATTTAGGCCCATTAGGCCCAATTAAACGTTATTAAAGGTTCATTAGTCGCATTTGGGCCTTTTGGAAGCGGTTTTGGGCCTAATTGGATCCAACCAATTTTGGCCTAAACCAACTTTGTACAACAAAGTCCAATAAACCCAATAACAACTTAAAAAGGCCCAAATCCATTTTAAGCCCAATAATTAAATATCCCTAGTCAGAGTATTATCGAGATTGGACATCGATAAATACGTAAAAGACTAGTATTACACTTGTGCGTGTTGTGAGGGTACAATGGCATAGTTCTCATATATTTGGGTATAGGATACTCATGCAAGTGTAATAGGAGGTTGTGTTTTACCGATGGTACGGGAAACAGCTTTGCTCTGGATACACCCCCTCGGAATTCCATTGGTAGTATGACTATGTGTCTATGGAAGTCCGAAATCAAGGTAGGTGTATTTGGTCTTAACCTGAGACTTGCACCGCTAATACTTGCGACAATCAATATACCTTGGTTGCGGTCGTCCAGGGCTTTAACTGGTTTTGTGTACGCCAATACTGGGTATATTGAGAATTGTAGTGTGTTGGGTGTGATGTCAAGACGGAAGTGTCACTCCAGTCATATGGAGATGATGGTCACGTAGGATACGGTACTAGTACTCTTAAGTAATACAGTCATCGGGATAAAATGACAAGGTCATGTTCATCCGATTATAGAGACTAGTTACCAGACATCAGACATGTGCTTCGTACGGGGCAGACACAATTCCAGCCCCAGGCCTAGACCGTGATCATTCGATATTGGACAGAAATACGTAATACTACGTATACTACGCCTGATATAGATCTTTTATTCCTGTAAGGATATTTCTGGAGAATTGGGTAGGCATGGCGCTTTGCTAGAAGCCAACCTTGTCTTGTAAATCGGTAAAACATACTACGAGGTACTTACGTGTTCGGATAGTCCGACGACCGAATTTACTGCCAATATCTCCGGGGATCTCATGGGTCGTTTCCCGAAGATTCACCGATGACGTATGACTCGCACTCTAAATTAATTTGGGATTAATTAAAAGAGAGAGAAAATTAATCTAGGATTAATTGCGGAGATATTTTATCTGGGATAAAATATCTTTAAAAGAGAGATAACGATTAATTTGGAATTAATCGATTAATTAATATATTTGATATATTAAATGAAATTAGATTTCGACGCGGAATTAAAATTAGATTTTAATTCGGGCGAACGAATTAAATTAATTCGTTAGCGATGTGAATAGTGATTTCGCTAGGCGTAATCATTTAATTACGACGCAACGAAAAATTGTTAATTTGGAATTAGCGAACCCGAGCCCGAGATTATTTGCGAGCGCATTCGCATTTCGAATTCGAGTGCGGCACGCAAGTCAAATCAAGCGTCAAATCGCTAGTAGCATCTAGCGTCATATCAAGCGCCAAATCATGTCACTTTGAGTGATGTGACCATTGATGATTGATGGTAGTTGTTGGAGTTGTTGGAAAGCATTTACCATTTGACTTTTTGAAAGCCAAAAAGGTGGTAAATCATTCATTTTATTTATGGAAAATATATAAGTGTATGAGATACACTTTTCCAAAAAACTAACACACATTTTCTCTTCTCTCTTTCTCTCTACATCTTACGCCCAGGGGGCTGTATTTGCTCACTGGTTTTTGCTCAAAACCGAGAGCAATGGGAAGCACTAGAGTGGGATTTTTTGGCAAAATCACAAGTTCTAGCACACTTACGAGACATGCGAAGGTGATAGGGAAGTCTACCCATGAGCTAGATATCGTTCGACGAAGCTAGGAGCTTGACGAAGATAATCCAAATGGGCGCAAAATGGTGGAACCAGTGAGCAGCACACTGCCGCATGTACCAGTGGGCAAAATCAGATTTTGTTGCCTCCGCGTCGCTTAACCGATCGATGTGAGTATTCCACAACTTCGTTGATTTGTATTCGCACATATTTCATGCTTGTTTATGATCTTGGGACCTTAATAGAAACCAATAATGGCATCTAGAGCAAGGTTTGAGCATGAAAAAGTTTACGGCTTAAAATTTGGGTAAAATGTCTTTGAGTATGTTTAATTAAATGGATGTTTGAGTATGCTTAAAACATGTTTTATTGATGATTGATTAGATCAATTTGAAGAGAAAATGTGTTTGGAACAAATTTCCCCAATTTTTTTGTGTTGGCCGAAAATTATGCCATATTTGATGTCTTGGAATTTGAATTTTAATTCATTGGATGTTTGGAAATCAAATGGAATGTTGATTTAATGTGGATTGGATTCAATTGGATTGGATTTGAAATTGAACATAAAATCCTCCTATTGCCGAGACTTCAAGTGCATGTATTGGGTTTGATTTTTGATTAAATTATGTTGGACATGATTTAATGTTATGAGCATGATTAATTATGTATATTGATGTTTTAGAAATCTTAATTTGGATAATAATCATGTTATACACTTTGTAATTAAATAGGGAATTTGGAATTTATGATTTAATTATTTTGGGCCTATTTTGTGAAATTATGCTTAAGTGTTGTAATTGGGCTTGTTGGGCTTTGTTGTACAAATTTGGGTTTAGGCAAAATTGGTTGGATCCAATTGGGCCCAAAACCGCTTCCATAAAGCCGAAATGCGACTAATGGACCTTTAAAGTTTAATTGGGCCTAATGGGCCTAAATTGATTTCTAGGCTTATGGGGTAACTCCCGGATTGGATTTTGGTTATTCGGTTTGACCCGAGTTGACCAAAAGTCCACGCCTTAAGAAATTAATTAAAAGCCCATTGGACTTTAATTAAATTGACGTTGGACGTTAATCGGGCTTTGAGACCCGTAACGATTAAATTTAGAATTTAAGTCGTAAAAGGTTTTTATTAAAGTGTAGTATTTAATTTGGAATTAAATAGCAAATTAGAATTGAATGCATATTAAATTGGATTTAATGATGTAGTTTAATTTAATTCGAGAATTCGTACTTTGAGTACTTATTCGCAAAACGAGTTTGACTCGAACAAAATCAAATCGTTGTTTTGAACATTGGATGATCACTAATTATCAGATTAATTAATTTTATTAGATTGATTGATAACATGCTTGTGTGAATACATGGTTGCGATGCATGAATAATGTATATCGGATGGATATTAGATGGGTGGGACAATTTTAGAAATTGTTGTAATAAATTTGATTTATTAATTGGACCTGCGTGTCCAGCCTTATCACCTATTTATTCTTTGTATTCTCTTCTCACCTATTCCCCTCAATGTAAATGAGGTTTCTTTAGAAGTGTAGTGTAACGGTAGAAGTAATACATGTGCTAGCTGGAGAGAGAAATGGAGAGATTTGATCTAGGATCAATGTGTAAAGTATCCATCCGCATATCATTATTATTTTTTATACGCGTTTTATTATGTATTTAGAATGCATGTTTAAGGGGTGTATGATGATGAGACCTTAACAAAGATAATAAATTTGGTTGCCAATTTGCACTCGAAAAACCCTCGTAAAATATTAAGCGTCTTTACTTCCATTGAGTGATTCTCACTAAAGATCCGAGACTGACTGCATTGGCTTGTTGGCCAAAGTCAAGGCCTTTGTCCGTCGAGGATGTGTTTTGAATCACGAGAGCTTTGTTCCATATTGGTGTCTTGTCCAAGTTGTGGGTTGTTGGCCAAAGTCAAGACCACTTCTTGTCCATCGACATTGATTACGAAGCTTTTCATGGTCAAGTGGGGCGCTTAACTGGGGCTAACGATCACTAAGTTTGTTGTGCAAAAGCCAAGGCTTAGTTGATTCAGAGGAAAAAGGTTAGGTAATACATTGGATGTATTGGCATATATAAGATATATGTTTCGGACTTGGATGTCCCCCTACCGGATATAGGAATTGGATTGGATCCAATCGATCTTAGAGATCTACCTAGTTAATTATCATACAATTTGTTGGCCAAAGTCAAGATTGTTGTGTGATTATTAACGGGATCCTAGCCCACTAGGAAACACGGTTTCCCGAGTACTCGACAGAGGGTTAGAGGCTCGCCGAAAAATAGTGGAGGCAAGAATTGAATTTGCAATATTCGTTTAATTACTTGCCATACACGCTCAATCAAATATCATTCGTCAAATTTTTAATGTTAGTTGGACTAATATTTAAATGTTGTTTTAATAAATAGTTTGACTATATTCAAACTATTCATTTATAGTTGATTTTATAATTGGATTTATAGTAATCAATATAATTGATTTTAATCTATTAAATTATAGTTGATTAAATAGTTGGACTATTGTAATCATTATAATAAATAGTACCAAAATCGTCGATTAAATAGTTGGACTATTAGAATCAAGATAAAATTGAAAGATTGACGTTTAATACATAATTCTAGGGAAAATGTATATTTATTTAATGGTTTAATTTTCAAATTGGGAATAAAGTTGATGTGGTGCCTGAAAAAATAATAAGTTACGTTATTTGATAAAATAACATATTATGTCTAAGCCCGGAGTTAAGCTAGTTAGGAGTTAAGCAAATCGTGAGAGCATAATCTTTGGAAGATTTATGTGTGATAACTTTAGTGCTTAATCCATTATACTTACCGCAGTAGTAGACTCCTAAATTTGAATCAGAACTAAGGATTAGATCCTTAAAATATGATACTGAAATTGAAGGATCTTCATAAAAATCTATCTTTAGATTTTATAATACTAATATTGCAATAGTAAAACTCTTGGAGAGTTAATGACTATTCTCAAGGGAGACAAAGTCAAACTTTGCAATAAGGCAAGTAGCGCAAGGCGCACCTTACTTCGATATTCTAGAAACCCCGCTTGGCTTGGCCAAAGGCTACTGGAATGTGGAAAATGGCAAAGACAAAATCATTATAATCTTCTAGGAAGATAAAGGACATATCCCCAAAATGTCTGCTAATGTGGCAAACGGGATCGCGGAAAGCATGACTGCCGTTTGGACAAAGCAGACATGAAGGAATTGAAGACGAGCAAGGCTCTGACTTCAAATATGTTTGTCAAAATATATTCACTACTAGTATTAAAATTGGATTTTAGATACTTAGTGTTGATATAAATATATATTGATGTTCAGAATCTGCTATGAGCAGGATACTGACCTCAATAGAGATTTATCTGCAAAATGTAAACGGGACGAAAGTCGCGTTGTGTTTTAACCGTAGATACCTAAGTTTAGGAACTACCCTCGGGTGTGGTATTGGTACCTAAATTTGGAAACTGTATAAATATAACTAGTTTGACTAGATACATTATCTCTATATCAGTTGTATAACCCGCTGCGGGTGTACCTTTATATCTAGAACAACTAAAGTGTTTTATTTTATAAAGATGATATTGAGATATACACATTAGATGTGAATAACAGAATTTATATTTTGAATATAAATAATTATCTCGAATATATAATATGACAAATAAATAGCTCGAACTGATTTGATCAGATGAAACATTAACAGTGGCATTGTTGTCTGGGACCCAACAATAACAGGAATCGTATATCCGCACTTTCAAAAGAGTGGGTACTCGGACTGATTTGATTTATTCCATTCAAAATAAAGTCTACGAATCTAGTTTATTGGGCGTGCAAACTGCCTCTCAAAAACTATTTACTTGGTAATAAAAGTGCAAATGCCACCAATCTGTTTATAAACCTAGTTCATAGTGAAGCAAGTGGGCCCATGTCTAGCTAGGCTAGATGTGGATATGAATATTTCATGACCTTATTCCGGATGTGGCATCGCGTATGGTTATGTGTTTCTATTGAAACACAAATCGGAAACTTTTTATGTTTCGACACGAAAATAGACAAACAGATCGGCTATAGTATTATACCGTCACGGTAAGACCATGATGAAAATACTTAAGCAATAAGTTTCTAATATACTTGAAAGAGTATAGTATTGTTTCAATGGGGACCCTTCCCGGAACACGTCAGTTTGACGGTGTGTCCGAAATGAGTAACCGAATTTTGTTTGACATGATAAGGTTAATCATGAGTCGCTCTGAGCTACCATTTCCTTCAACGGATAAGCATTAACAGTGCAAGAACTTATTTCGAATAAGGTTCCATAAAATCTGTTTGACAGATATCATATTAAATATGAACAGGAAATAAACCAAGTTTTCTCATTCATGTATATTTGGGTATGCTAGGCATATGTTTGGATATACCAAACTAAAACCCAAATTGGATAAGTGCCAATTGTAGGTTATCCTAGGGATACCATAAGTAATTGTACTTATACATCTCACCAGAGAACAATTAGATTGTTGCTCAGCATGCGGTTTTCTTAAGAGGAATACCGATATGCAGTGGTAAGTGGGAGGATAGTAAAACTCGATGAAAATCGGAGTAATACTGTTCTAGGCACCGAATCTTAATGGAACATAAATAGTTCATCTATGATGAAACTAAACCAGTAATCTTCGAATACACAAGAACCACGTATGTTGGAGAGAGTCAGAAAACAACCTGGGGTATGGGTTTCTGATCTCACCTCATAAAGATGTTTATCTTATTGAGGTATACCAACTGACTACGTATGAGGAAGTGATACAAGGTATCGACTCCCTATTATGACAAAGTGTCATGATATCCGAAATGGATTCCATGTATATCAACCAAGTTTAGATACTAGTTGATGTACCGCAAGGCATTGTGCCTATTTGTACTGTATAAGTCTTCAAGGAAGACATACATGGATGGCAACATACCAACGTACTAAGCTAGGCTTGTAGCGGAAAGGTATTGTTATCAATATTGTGTTGATTACGATTCAACCTTTTATCTGTTGCCACGATAAATCCATTTGGATAATGCTTGCAAACGTTGCATGTTTCATTTATGAAATATGTCAGCTTAACGGGAAAATTGCTTTCCTGAAAAGGAAACCTTTTGGAGGATGTTTACAATATCCTGACGGTTTTGTCGTACAATAAATAGAAACAAGGTTTGCAAGTTATTCGATCCATGTTTGGATTGAAGCAAGCATAGGTTCTTGGAATTATCGTTTTGATGTAATCATAATAGTTTATGATTTAATTCAAAACGAAATGATTCGTGTGTATATAAGAGGGTTATTGGGAGCGCAATGACAATAATGTCCTATACAATAATGATAATATATATGTCATTTCTTGGAAATGATATTCCCATAAATAACAATCGGTGAAAGCTTGGCTTTCGAGAAAATTCTCCGAGAATTCGTACATTGAAAAAATGTACGTTACCTGGTGTCTCATACGTTTTGAGCATATGAAATCACAAACAGGCCAATCCAAGTGATAGTCATTGGATTGATGTTAAGAACATCTGTTAGTATCTTATAGAACTAAGGATGATGTCTTAATCTGTGGAGATGGAGAACTTGAAGTGACTGGGATCACTACTACAAGTTTCCTAAACCGATAAAACGACTATAAGTCGCAAACGGTACTATACAGTTTGAATAACGAAACAGTAAGCTGGATTTTCCAAGCAAGATACTGTTACCGAATAATAACAAATGCGGGTTATTGCTGCAACTGAGGCGGCAATAGAAGCAATTTGGGTCGATAATAAATCTAATTAGATTAGATATAATTCTGTTACAGCTGAGCTAGGCGTCAGCACATGCTAAAGAATTAATGGTCTCATCAACGATCCAGAAACATACTTCGATATTCATCTGATTCGTTCGGATCATACATCATACCGATGTGATGATCGAATAAATCGCATCAGATGATAATCATGCAAATCCGCTGACGAAAGCCTTTTCTCAGCAATTTGAGCCAACCGTACATAGTTCGGGTGTCAGGCACTCGAGTGACTGGCTATAGGCCAAGTGGGAGATTGTTGGACAATTATGACCCATAGCGTCACTATTTGTACAGATCATTGTGTTGTTGTACATATTAACTATGTGACAAAGGAGATTGCACTCTTATCATTTGTGATTAGATCACCTAGATGTATATATGATAGGAGGTCCCTATTAATTGTTCCTGGACGAAGAATGATATGAGACAGTATTAGTCCACGAAGGATAAATCATTAAATATCCCTAGTCAGAGTATTATCGAGATTGGACATCGATAATACGTAAAAGACAAGTACTACACTTGTGCGCGTTGTGAGGGCACAACGACATAGTTCTCATATATTTGGGTATATGATACTCATGCAAGTGTAATAGAGGGGTTGTGTTTTTACCGATGGTACAGGAAACAGCTTCGCTCTGGATACACCCCCTCGGAATTCCATTGGTAGTATGACTATGTGTCTATGGAAGTCCGAAATAAGGGTAGGTGTATTTGGTCTTAACCTGAGACTTGCACCGCTAATACTTGCGACAATCAATATACTTTGGTTGCGGTCGTCCAGGGCTTTAACAGGTTCTGTGTACGCCAATGATGGGTATATTGAGAATCATATTGTGTTGGGTGTGATGTCAAGATGGAAGTGTCACTCCACTCATATGGAGATGATGGTCACGTAGGATATGGTAATAGTACTCTTAAGTACTGCAGTCATCAAGATAAAATGACAAGGTCATGTTTATCTGATTATAGAGACTAGTTACTAGACATCCGACATGTGCTTCGTACGGGGCAGACACAATTCCAGCCCCAGGCCTAGCACGTGATCATTCGATACTGTCAGAAATATGCAATACTACGTATACTACGCCTGATATAGATCCTTTATTCCTGTAAGGATATTTCTGGAGAATTGGGAGGCATGGCGCTTTGCTAGAAGCCAACTTTTCTTTTAAATCGGTAAAACGTAGTACGAGGTACTTACATGTTCGGATAGTCTGACGACCGAATTTACTGCCAACATATCCGGGGATCTCATGGTCGCTTCCCCTCCCGAAGATTCACCGATGACGTATGACTCGTACTCTAAATTAATCTGGGATTAATTAGAAGAGAGAAAATTAATCTGGGATTAATGCGGAGATATTTTATCTGGGATAAAATATCATTAAAGAGAGATAACGATTAATTTGGAATTAATCGATTAATTAATATTTTGATATATTAAATAAATTAGATTTCGACGTGGAATTAATTCGGGCGAACGAATTAATTTAGAATTAATTCGTTAGCGACGTGAATAGTGATTTCGCTAAGCGTAATCATTTAATTACGACGCAACGAAAAATTTGTTAATTTGGAATTAGTGAACCCGAGCCCGAGATTATTTGCGAGCGCATTCGTATTTCGAATTCGAGTGCGGCACGCAAGTCAAATCAAGCGTCAAATCGCTAGTCGTATCTAGCGTCACATCAAGCGTCAAATCATGTCACTTTGAGTGATGTGACCATTGATTGATTGATGGTAGTTGTTGGAGTTGTTGGAAAGCATTTACCATTTGACTTTTTGAAAGCCAAATAGGTGGTAAATCATTCATTTATTTATGGAAAATATATAAGTGTATGAGATACACTTTTCCAAACAACTAACACACATTTTCTCTTTCCTCTTTCTCTCTACATCTCACGCCCAAGGGGCTGTATTTGCTCACTAGTTTTTGCTCAAAACCGAGAGCAATGGGAAGCACTAGAGTGGGATTTTTTGGCAAAATCACAAGTGCTAGCACACTTACGAGACATGCGAATGTGATAGGGAAGTCTACCCATGAGCTGGGAATCGTTCGACGAAGCTAGGAGCTTGACGAAGATGATCCAAATTGGCGCAAATGGTGGAACCAGTGAGCAGCTCTCTGCCGCATGTACCAGTGGGCAAAATCAGATTTTGTTGCCTCCGCGTCGATCAACCGATTGATGTGAGTATTCTGTAACTTCGTTGATTTGTATTTGCACATATTTCATGTTTGTTTATGATCTTGGGATCTTAATAGAAACCAGCGTGTTATCTTGGGCGAACCTGAACATACACCAGAAACCGCTTGGACTGTACAATGTTGAAGGATTTTTATGATTTTCTTTGTGTGTTTTCTTGATGATGCCCGAAGAAATGGGTTCGTGTCAAAACCTTTAAAAGAACTCCTCTTCACTGCCAGAACTGCTCCGGATCTAATTGACCAAATCTTAGCCTATGAACCACAAATTGACCCCATCATTTCAAAGATAAATTAGTGTCCGAAGACGATCGTGGTAAGAGGCGGTCGGATTAATCTAGATCTTAACCTTTAATTTTCCGTGTAGAATTTCAGATAACCAGGTATATCTTCTAACTAACTCTTCTTCTACTGTTAAGACATTGGGGACAATGTCTCATTTAGGTTTGGGGGAGGGAATTAGTTGATCAGTACCTTGTTTTTAGTTTGTGTGTTGTTTTTATTTTTTAGTCCAAAATTTTTCAAAATAAAAAATAAAAAATTTTGAATATTTTAAAAAATTACAAAATATTTTGTGCTTTTCTGCTTTATTTTACTAAAACTGTGAAATTGGTAAGAGATAGCTGAATAAGGAGTTTTCACTCCTGAAACGTATCTCAAACCATTTTTGAAACAAGTTAATTTTTGTTTATTTCATTTTAATTTATTTTAATTTGTAAATTCTCCATAAAACTGACTAAAATGGATCTTCATATGCTCAGTTAGCAGATATTATCAACATGCATTGTAACATACGGACATGAGCTAAAATTGAAAAATTTTGTAATATTCAGTGCTCTAGTTTAATTGGAGAAGTATCTCAAAAAGTGATGGAGTAAAAAATAAAAAAAATAAAAAATAAAAATAAAAAACGTCTGAGATCCGAGTTATTAAGTCTGTAAGGGTGTTTTAACACCTAGTGACCTAAACCCAACTGGTTTGGGAATCACTGGCCCAAAGCTCGCTACATGGATCAAGGATGTTGCAAAAAATATTTATATCTGAAGTCTGAGTAATTAAGTCTGTAGGGGTGTCTTAACACCTGGTGCCCTAAAGCCAACTGGTTTGGGAGCCACCGACCCAACACTCGCTACATAGATGGAAGATATTGTATATAAATAAAAAAAAAATCAAAAATCAAAGAAAAAAAAATCAGAAAAATCAGAAAATTATTCCATTGCTACAAAAGGTGTGAATTCTGATAAAACTTTAGGACAAAAATATTACTCTCTTATCAACTGCACTTGTGACTGTTGTGGGCAAAAAATGAATTGTTTAATATTTTGTCGGCTGTGCATATGGAGAATGGTAAATATAATTGGAGAATTTACTTATTCAGTAATTTAGAAAGAAAGAAAACAACTAGTAACTTGGAGTAGAAGTTTCACCTGATTCTCACAAACTTCTTTATTCTTTTCTCTTGTCTTTTTACTTTTGTGTGAATTAGTTTTATTATATCTTTTTACTTTTGTAAAACATTTGTGGGTATCGTTGTTGTAAGCCCTCACGAGACTATAACTCGTCCACTAGGGACACCTAGGGTTTTAAAGGCTTGTTGCATATGCTAAATGCGACCGTGATCCCTACGAAAGTGGCTTAGTTTAATTTTAATTGTTTTTATATTTATTTGTTGTTTTGCTCGAGGACTAGCAAAATGTTAGGTTTGGGGGTGTGATGAGCGAAAATATATCAATATTTACCGCCCATTTTACTTAATATTTTGTTTAGTTTCTCGGATTTGATGAACGTTTTGATGTGTTTTAGTTTATTTTGCAGATAAAATAATATTGGGACACAATGAAATCATTTAGGACGAAATACGGGTCAAATAAGAGCAAAAATTGGACTTGACATATTAATTTTGGAGATTGGAAACTTGAAAGGGCGTTTTTAACGAAGTGCAGTTTTGGAAATTCCAGTTTTACGCATCTGTCGTATTTTTAGCATAACGTTTTACTCCAATATCGGATTGAGCTGATTCAAGTTCCAGATTAAAGACGACTCAAAGATCTACAACTGTGAAAGACAAAATAATTTCGAATTCTGAAGATTTCATGACCGATATTGATGAACCATCAAGAAATGTGTTGTATGTAATTATTAAAGTCATTTTCAAAGCAAAAAATAAATTAATAAATTAATAATAAAAATTATCAAATCACCACCAAACATGATAAGCAATTAATGGAGCAATTAATAATGGATTTAGTAGAGCAATTAGTGGATCAATTAATAATGGATTTGGTGGATGATTTGATGGAGGTAAAATTTTGCCTATAAATATCAAGCCATTTCATTTGTAAATTCATACTTTTTCTTTCTTCTAAGGAATTCCTTAAGAATACTAAGAAGATTGTATCTTGTTTGTTATTTACAGATTTCAGCAGTTAATTTCCGCTTTCGCAATTTCTTTTCTTTACTTTTCAGTTTTTACTTTCCGCCCAATTTACTTTTACGCACAGTACTTTTCTTTTCTTTAATTTTCAATTTTTACTTTTCAGTAATGAGGAGGT
>SKCR01011144.1:0-22454 GCA_019454045.1 Zanthoxylum bungeanum | reverse complement strand
ACTGTGACATGAACTGAAGACGTTAACATGAACTGAAAACTGTAAACATGACTTGGAACTATAAAACATGAATTGAAGGCATAAACCTGAAGTAAACTGTAAACATGAGTTATATCAGTAAACTTGACTATAAATCGTAGACATGAATGATAAAATATAAGCATGACCTGAAAACTATAACACAACCTAAAAACTATAACTTCACTATAAATCATAAAACCTATACTGCAAACTATGGCATGTAACTATAAATCATTAACTGAAAACCAATAAATCATAAACTGATTAATATATTGGTTTATTCATACAATACTTGTATGAAATTCAATACCTATTTTAGAATAAGTGAGATGAACATCGTCCGAACAAATTTCTTAACCAATACCTCTATAATAGGAACACATAAACTGAAAACATAAATTATAAATATATGACGTGTAACGTGTAACGTGTATTCATGACTTGTAAAGGCACGAACGTAATAATGTAAACATGGTCTGTAAACTATGAACGTGGACCATAAACCTGAAATCCGACTTAAAGATCATGGAACGTAATTTGTATAACATGAAATGAATATCACAAATTATAATATATAAACTGTAAATAAGACATATTTCAACTGTAATAACTTGAAAACATAACAAGGGAAATAACATCCACTCACAAAACCCACGTCTAATCCTACTGCTCGTGAGGTCGCATGGAATCAGATGGGATATCATGCGTAGATTCTTTAAAGTATATGTACAATGAACGATTAGTATACATGAATATTTTACGGTTCCTAAACATGGGGGTGAAAATGCATGTGGGCCTTCTGGCATGGAATCTTAGGGCATTATTTGACATTATAAGACATAACCTAAAGAATCTGAAAACTGGTCCTGAATTGGCATCGTGACGCTAGTTGAACTCCTCACGTCACGACGCAAGCTCTACGTTGTGACTCGCCCAAGGTAAAAATTAAGACAGAAAGTCTAGATTGGTGCTCTGTTATGACGCATGCCCATGCGCGTCGCGACAATAAGATAAAAACTCATGCACCCAAAACCATGGCAACACCAAATCCACATATTTGTCAATATATAAGATGACTTATTACACCCAATTTTAAACACCCAAGATCATTGAGATAATAAGCCCAAAACCTAGGGTTTTTATTCCAACTATTGCTACCATAAATAATGGAAATCTACTTCTTCCCAAACACAATCAACGCTAAAATTGATTCTACCATGCTATATTTACATGAATCATGATTGGGTTTTACCATGGGTTTAAATGATGATCTTGAAGAATCATGTTAAACATATGATAAATACTAGGACAATAATGGAAAACTTACTAAGCAATGAGCAATTCTTGAGAAGACAAATAAATTTATTTTAACACCTAAAGCCTCATTTTGCCGTGAAGAATAGAGAAGAAGAATGGGAAATCTGGATGTTGGGTTTGTGAGATTAAGGAGAATAAAGAGAGTGGAGTGACAAAATTTTAACCACATTTTTTGATATTTACAAATAAAATAATGGTATTTTAGAAAGCCACATGTCAAAATTATGTTACAAACTCATCGCAGTGCAGTTGTCCTTAATTTGAGCCCAAATTTGACTTAGTTCCGCATGAAATTTGGGAAAATATTCAACATGAGAGTTGTAGTTCTATGTATAATTTTTTCAACGGTACAAATATCACTGAAAAATGATATATGTATCTCACGATATCGCCAAAATATTAAAGGTTGTTCATAAGTGTTGTTACGTCAAAACGTGTGCTGAAACTGAAATATTATCCAGAACTTCCAGTAAGGGTTACATGGGTAATAGTCTCATAAATACGTAATCATGTGCATAATATTATCTCATGCATGTATATTATGATCATAATAGACATGTTATGATAACCGAGATGTTACAGATTATGTATAAAAAACTCGGGCTAAAATGTTTGAAAAGACTTTTCCATAGTTATATGTTAACAAGTTTACTAGTTCACCGAATCAGCGGACCGGAATAATAGGACAACTAGATCAGTCGTGGAACCGGGCCAGTCTACTGTTCCGTGATCCAATTACTATAGATTTTACCGAAAATTCTATTTTGTCACTATTTTAGATTTTGCCGATAATTCTCAAAATACTTCCGAAACAATTTTGAAAATTTCTAGAATTTTTCTATGTATTATACGCACTGTAACTGTAGTCCGTGTACTATAGCAATGTCCAAATAATCTTAAATTCAATAAATTATGATTTTGCCCCTAAAGCAATATGAAAAATTCAGAAAATACTTCCGGAACGATTTTAAAAATTTTGAAAAATTTTCCTACACATTATTACATATTTAATTTCATCCACAACATCTTAATTTCATAAATTAAGGCATAATTGAAATAATGAAATAATTATTCAAATTAATCATCTAATTAATTCAAAATCATGGAAATTCAAATCTCTAATTACCAATTGAAAGTCAACCACCATAAAGCAACTCAAGAATAATTCTAGGTTATCAATGAGTGGCTTAAGAAACTCTATAAAGGTAATTTACGTCCTACACCATAATTTGTCCTAATTATATTTAATTTGTCAAATTAATTTTACACATGCAATAAGGCTATCATATAGGGTTTTTAAATAACAATTAACACGAAATGATGAAAGAAATTCAATTATATCAAATAAAATTAATTGGAAATATAAAGAAACTATTTCAACCAAACAAAATTAGAAATTACCATAATTTCTCCAATTTAGGCTTTGGTTGCTTCCAATTGTTCATTCACCTTCTATAATTTTGGTGAATTGATCAAACCCTAACAAATCCCTAATTTTACTCTTTCCTGAATGAATAAATTCATTAGAAAAAAATTACATGTCATAATAATTCTCTAATAGCCGAAATTTAAGTTTATATATGGGAATGGTATATTGATCGTTTTGATAAATTTATAACATGGCCAAAAATAATGGCAAATATATCACAAATATATGGTTATTCTTTTACCAAGAGTTTGTTTGGATTTCCGCACGAACTCTTTAAGGGAAATTATCTCGCGCAGCAAAACACACATGGGTTCGGGATCAATAGTGAGGTTTGAGATGTTTATTTATTGGTCAGTATGATAGGATATGCTTGGTTTGCATTTTTCATGGAGAATAATAAAAGAAATAACCATTCCCTTGCTTGTTGTGTGATATTTCTCCATAATTCATTCTTGAAACATGAGAATGACCAAACTAACATATGGAGAATCATGCCCAGATGTGCAAAGTCAAATTTACTTTTAATGAAAATTAAGAATAACTATAAGATGAAGTGAATATGAACAATTGGATTTGTAGTTTGATGAGAATGATTCTCCCTCAATCTATACGTGTATGGAAGCATATTAACATGAGCTTGGAAAATTTTCTAATCTATTTTCTCTTTGTGAACTCCACTTATCATCCTAGTTATGAATCTTCACTAAAAATAACATTTGTGGATGCGTGGATACTCTTGTTCTTCAAAATATTTGATTAATAATATAGTCAAAACTCATTTGATTATATTATGTTGATTTTTCCCTATGTGTAAAACCAAAAACCGGAAGCTTTTTGTCTATGTACAATGCTTAAAATTAAATAATTTAAAAATAAAAAATAAAAATACAGATTTTGTACGGATTCGAATATCTGGAGATACGTAAGATAATACCTGCATTCGAATTCGCATAAAATATATTGATCCGCATAAAAATATACGGATCCGTATAAAAATATACGGATCCATATACGAAATAAATGTTAGGATTGGTGCTCAAAGTGCCAATCCGAATCGTATTTATGTCCGATTCATAAATATGAGCAATTCTAATTTCCATAATATTACTAATTTATTGGTAGCACTCTTGCCTTTTATAAACTTATTCGATCTAATTACAATTGGATATCTGATTATGATTAGATCGAAACTAAATCTGGTTTAGTGAGACGTGCATATTAGACAAAGACTCTAGGATTTACAATATAGTGTGCAGTTACAACGTAGTTTGTAATTGACATTGGGAAGCGCACTATAAGATGTATATCCTTAAATAAAGTTCCTGGTCAAGATCTACTAACAAGGGTCGGTTAGTAAAATCCGCTGAGACTAGTACATGTCGTATATTGTGACTTGGTCCGATGGTTTATCCCAGTGAATCATGAGTCTCGGGAGACTCGTATAGACTTGTAGGTGTTTATTTGATAAGATATTGAACGACTCACTGAAGATTTCCTAATAGATGGCACACCAAATCAACAGAAATCTTCTCGAGTTGAGCGATCATAGTGATCCTTTGACTTGAGATACCATAGTGGAATATATGAGTTATCATCCACACTTTGATGGCAGTCACGCCACCGATCTATTCATGATCAGACCTCCGCCTGATCGTTGGGTGTGGACTGATGCTCATGATATCCAGTGTGTATAAAGATAAGATCTGTCAGTTCTGTGTACAAGGCATAGGCATCCTCATGTGTTTATGATCTAGTAAATCCATGGCCGTGGTATAACTTTCAGAAATCAGTTCCGAATGTTATTTAGAGATCGTAAATTGAAATTCGACTGTATTATACCGAACGGATTTGACGTTTTCATCTATATCTCAGGTATAATACGGATAGCCTGTGACGGAGGGATTATACGTATGCAATGACCTCGGCTTGCATAGTTTATCGAGATTATTTGTGGTCGTCATAATCCATGAGTGGGTGGATTATAGACATGAAATTGGATTTCTTGACGGATAAACCAAAACTTATAGAGTCCCACAATATGAATTGTACTCGTTGAGCACTTGGACAACGCGATATGAATAATACGGATCATTCATAATACTTCATCGGATTAAGTGAGTTAATTAGAATCGTTTAATCGGTTAAACGATAACACATGCATTAGAGGGTTTTGGCCAATCATAATTATTGTTTATTTGTATTTGATACATAATACGATTCGATACACATTAATTACTCGTCAAATGAGACTTTAACACATGCCATTAATATATGTATTTGTTATTTATTTTAAATAAAAATACATATATAATAATAATTATATTAATTGATTATTTGGATATTTAATTGTTAAATATTTAAATAATTAATTAATTAAAATTTTTCATAAATGTTATGATTTTTGTCCAATTATTATTGGTTTACATGGCATGAATTTATTAGGCTAAATGTGTATCAATTTGATTGGCCACTAAAATGCTTAATTACTAATTTAATTTGATTAAATTGTAAAAAGGATAATAATGCCCATCTTAAGTCAGTCAACATGGATTAAAAAAAAAGAAAAATTATTTTCTCCATCCACTAACTTGCTACCATTGCCGAGAACACCAAATAGAAACATGAAAAAATGGGTTTCATGGATGCTTGATGATTCAAGCACAAAAATGAAGGAAAAATCAAGAAATTGCTTAAGGAACTTTGGAGTTTTAGAGGTAATCTTCAAAATCCCTAAAGCGTTGAAATTTATTTCTTGTTTCTTGATTTCTTAGAATGGTTCTAGGGTTTCTTTGCTCGTAAAATTTGGGGCTTTTGGTTATGGTGGATGAATTGGAAGCTAATGAAGCATGTGTGAAGTGTTTTGGATGTAATTAATGTAATTAGTATCCAATTTTATCATTTGATGATATGTTGCCATTCTAGAGTGTTATGTCCACTCTTGTAACACCTAGAATTATTATTGGGTTGTTCATATGTGGTGACTTGATTTGGTGTTGAGATTAATTTGATTAATATTGAAAGATTGGATTTAAAGCATGATAAATTGGCAATTTCGTTTTCTGTTTTAGACCTGGAGTGGATCTGATTTTTTTGATGAAAAATATGTTTTATGAATATTTTGGATATATTTTGGGTGTTGTAACAATTGCCGGAAATTGTTTCCGAGTTAAAATAAGCGAAAACGGCCAAAAACGAAGTTAAGGGTGACTTTTGAGTCAACCGGGTGACGGCTGTCCAAAGAGTGAATCCGTCACTGTTTGGGAACCCCATGAACTGCCCTGACACTATTGGGGCTGACCGGGGCAGTCCCTATAAGTGTCGGGTGGTCGGTTCGGTCAAAAACACATTTTGCGTCATTTTGCGGAAAAAAAACAGTTTTCGTAAAAGTTTCGCAATATTTTAATCTTATTTATGTTGATATTTGATATTGAATAAATAGGTTTAGGTGAAATATGAATAAATTATTCATATTAGATATTGAATAATTTATTCGGTAATTTGAAAAATTTTAAATTACGATTTCGCTAGAACCGCGCTTCCACTGCGCCTTTCGCCCAAAACCTCAACAAAAATGGTATCCGAGCAGGTCTGATGCTTCATCCATTATATTATTCATGCTTGATATTTGATATTTAATCCAATTTTAATGTTCACACATGCATATAATCTATATTTGTTTCTTGACTTTTCGATTCTACGCTAACGAAAATATAATGGAAATTTAATCGTTAAATTAAGTTATGTTTTCTATAGGTAGAATTGAATTATTTAGAAAATGATTTAGATTAAAATTCTTCATTTGATGTAGAGTATAGCTTCCTGAGGAAAATCCCCGCTTAAAATAAGGCTGTAAAGTGACGTGTATTGGATACATATTTCTTGGTTCGTCTAGTCAGTATGGTTATGGGTATCTTTCTATAACTGCATCCGAGATCGTGCCAAATCTGTGAGGGTGTAGGTTATGGATTTTATCCATGCCGGTTGTATATTGATACTAGACAAATTCAAGTGAAAAAGTGGAAATCCTGAACGTGCCAAAGCTGACAGGACTACATCGGTAGCTTGAGTTTGTCATTGACAAGTGAATCCTTGATACTCCTCCTTGTGAACGTGCCAAAGCTGTCATAACGAGAAACGGTCAGGACCAAAATCAGGAGTCAATGGTGAGTGATTGACAATGGGTTTTCTACCTAATGAATATACGTAGGCGAGATCGTGCCAAAGCTGTTAGTCGAAATATATTCATGGGATCTTATTCTCACTATGGAATTCGATTTAATTATTGAATTCCCGTTGTCCGTTGGGGATTATGATATTACGTAACGTAGTGGGAGACACTGCTTGGTTAAAATCCATAACTAAAGTAGTGTGTAATTTTTTGGAATTTACTGCTTTTTTTTTCCTTTTATTCTATATTGTTTATAGATTTATACTTCTAATCCACTGCATGCGTATTACTTGAATAGGTTTTCTGACTTTACTTATGGTTGCGTAACTCTAGAATAGGTTCTAGAAAGACAGTAGACTTAGATATTGTTAGATTAGTTCAAACTGATTTTCTTGGAAAATCAAGATGGTTAGTGACTTAGTTACTAAGTCACGTTTAGTAATCTAAATAGATATCTGGTTTATGATATAATTGTCTAGAAAGAATTGTTTCTTTTGTAGTAAGAATTGACTTGAATAGTTCATGTCTCGAGATTCTTGACTGGCATTAAGAAAACTCATTTAGTATTTGTTTATCTTATAATGACATTTCTTGGCTTAAGTTACTTTTAGAAGTCATGTGTTTGACACAGTTTGCTAATCAATTATTTGCAATCGTTGTGAATAATTGAACGCAAATTATAAAGCTTAAGAAATGAGATGCGTATAGTTGTGTATAGAGAATATCGATTCTCATAATATGACAACTGTAGGTATGATTTAAAATAATGTTTAATAACTGTTTTGATATTAGATATCAGAACTTGTGACTATTGGATAGTTACTTGTTCTGTGTAAACAGTTGTTACATATTTTAAGACGACTAGTAGTGTCATTAATGAAAAGATAAACATTAAGAAAATATTCGGTAAAATAAATAACTTAGGACTGTGTTTTATGAGTTTTTATCACATAAGCATTAGATGTTTATTCCTTATGGTAAATGATGGTCTGATACGAGATCACACCACATATCCTTATCCATTTAATGAATATTTTATTCAGGACGTGATTAAATCTCATTTAACCAATTATTGTCAATAGACCACAAGATTTATTAGACTAATACATTGGATGTATGTAGTTTAATGAATTAGTAATTGCCTTAGATAGTTTTCTTTACTCCGTAACTTAGTTATTGAATTATCATGACTTAGTTACGTGTTTCTGAAAGAATATACATGTTGAACGTCTTGAATGGTTCGAGAATTTTCAATATGTCTCTGATGAAACATTGATAGAATATTTTGAATGGTTTAAAGATATTCTATTTGAAGTGTTGAAAACTATATCGTTAAAATTCATTGTGAATCTTTGAATTGTTCGAAGATGTTTGATATGATCCAAACACATGAATTTAAGACAATTCGTTCTAAAGTTATTTAATGAATGTGATTCTTACTCAATATTAAACTTCCATTATTCTATTGTGATGGAATTTGTCAGTGGGAGTAATTGAATCTTATATGATTTGATTCGTTGATATTGAGTGTTACCGAATTAGTTTTTCAATATTGTTGGGGTTATGTTCCAATTATACTAATTCAGCTCTTTAATTAAGGTTCCATTCGTTCCTACAATTACATTTATGATATGTATAGTAGAAAATTCGAATCTTGAAAAGTTTGAGATTTGAAACTTTCTTTTGTATAATTGTTATATAATTGAAAGTACTTGTGCCTCGGAGGTACAAGTAAGGTTTATCATTTATTCTATTTAATAGAATATTGTATTCTGTTTGATAGAATATCTCTTTCTACGATCCCGAGTAATAAAATTATTTTATTACTTGGTGTGTAACATCAGATGTTGACGATTATAGAAAAGAGTTGACTTATTGAAGTCAAATGAGAGATTGATAAACTATAATGGAACTACATAATTAATAGGTTGAAAAGACCATTAGTCAACTTCCATATAAGTTTAATGGGATGTCAGAATCATTTGCGAAGTATTTGATAATTAATGGTTTTTCTACTGTTTTCTTATTGAAGAAAATTATCTTATAACTTATAGTGGGAGCGATATTTGATATCGATTTCGGAAGATAGCATTGAACCATAGATCTAAGATTGTTCAAGGCTTATTACGATCACGTTTTGAACTTGATTAGGCTTTCGTTATGAATGGTTCATAAAATGTGCAAATTGTTTTTGTAGTAAAAGTAGAGTGAGCTTGATAAAGGTTTGACCTTTATAATATGATTATGAGAAACGTTATACTCAGTAGTCTACTGTAGATTCTGAGAAAACTTATATCAAGTCGCACTGATTGAACGATTAAAGATCTGTTGGTTAATGTTGATATTAAACTATGTATTTTGGCTAAAGAATGCAAAGTTGCATTCTTGAGTGATTCTTCAAATGAGAGATCCGTCGTGATTTCTTTGTTTGAAGAATTCATTCTAGAATGGCCCTAGAGTTTGTATTCTGCTAAGATCAAAGTTTGATATACTAGCTTATGGAGCCTATTGTAGACTTAGATAAGTTTTCCGGAAATCTGTGTTCTCTGATTTTGATATCAGTCAGATTGTCTGGTTTTATCGAAGTATAGAGAATACGTATTTGTCAGTAGGGTCAGTGGGAGCGTACAAATTTCTTTCTAATATTACATCATAAGTGTTCTTTTCTCCGTGGAAGCAGTATGAGTAGTTGTAGACAACAGAATCTGGGCGACGCTTTTCTAGGCTCGCGGCCTAGTTGGGAAGTATGAAATAACATGGAGTCGCCACCCGGTGTGAACCGGGACAAAGATTTAAGGCCGCACTCACCACTCGCAAGGGAAGACCTTAAACCGTTGGGTTCGGAATGGTCCTTTACTTATGTCACTTGTGATGATATGATTTGTGCAATAAACTAACCGAATCTATTCAACATTCATGCTCAAGGGTACTCAGATCTAACATGCTTTCATCCAAATAACTCCACGCAATATAACACAACGAGCATATTGAACAATAAACCAAAGTAAACAAATAACAAATTAAACATAAACATAAACTAAACAAAGCATCATGCATAAAGAATAAAGAAACGACATGCCTAAATAACATAATCATGTTTCGAACATTAAATAATAAACTAAATTAAATCATGCTTAAAATAATAAACAAATAACCTAAAGACCATAGCATGCTCAAATACAAATTTGGATGAGACGAGATACATGTATCTTAAGTGGTACGTGGCATTGTATCCCGAGTGCAGACCATATTACCGTCCATTCGGAATCAGCTATGGAATTTACGTCCGGGTTTCCATCCGATATACCACAAAAGGGAACATATATCCCGCTCATTCAACAATCACATCATGCTTCAAACGACTCTCATGCAATTATATATCAAAATAAATAAAACAAAAATAAAGAAGATAAGTAGAAAGGTGCCCTCAGGTCTAACCTCTTTTATCGTCTAAGAAAGGGCATTACACGTCCGTTAGAAGGGTGAATGATCCGCAACTCTTTTGGTTCACTAATCCAACTTTTTCCTCGCTGTTTCGCTGTTTGGAGGCCGCTGTTTTCACTCCGTTTTGCTGCTGTTTTAAGGGTATTTTCTGGTCATTGTTTTGGGTAGTTTCGATGACTGTTTTGGGTAGTTTCAAGGACTGTTTTAGGCAGTTTTTAAGGCTGTTTGTGGGCTGTTTGAGTGGTGAATAGGGGGCTGTTCGGGGCTGCTATTTGATGGCAAATTGGGACTGTGTATGGCATGAATTTGGGTGGTCAATGGGCAGTCTGTGTGGCGTGAAGGGGCTGGAGAGCTGAGGCTTTTACGTGAATGAGTGTGTGATGGCGTGATGGCAGTGAATCAGCGCGTGGTGAAGGGGCAATTAATCGTGAGTGGGTTGGCTTATGGTGTAGATTTATGCGTGAAGGATGGGCGTGAATCTGCTTGGGTGAAGCGATGAGCAGGGCGTGACTACGTGAGGGACGTGTGTGCAAGTGAGGCTATGTTGTGAGTTGAGAGAGGGACGTGTGGGCTGGTGAGAGAGTGTCAATAGGCTAGTGGTGAGTGATGGTGCGCTGTGTGTGATGAGTTGAGGGGCAGTTAACGTGAATTGGTGGCAGTTAGGCGTGAGCTGGGCGTGAAGGGGAGGCTGTGAAGGGAAATTTGTAGCGTGAGAATGAGACAGCCAGCCAGGGTTTGAATGTATGGAGATGGGTTATTTTTATAGGCCAAGGGAGGCGATTTACCTGTTGGGGAAGGAATGAGATTTGTGTATTAATTGGGGATATTTTAATTTAGTATGTGATAGGGAAAATCTTTTAATTAAGGGAAGTGATTTGATTTATTCTTTTTAGTTAAGGATATGATTTATTTAATTTAGGAAGGTGATTAATTTAATTTAGGAATGTGTTTTATTTAATTAGGAATTTAATTTAATTTAATTTCAAGTTCAATTTAATTGGTGAATGTGATTTAATTTAATTTAAGTTTAATTTTAATTGGTTTTAATTATTTAATTTGTGAGATGTGTTTTAAATATTTTAATTATTTAATTTGTGAGATATGTTTTAATGGGTTTGGTATGTTTTAAAACAGAGGTCCAACAAGCGAACCCGAAGCGAAACAAGCGAGTTAAATCTGACAAAATGCTAATTTCCAACTTTACCCTTCCAACGTCCGTTTCCCGCGGCTTTCACAACTAAAGAGGTAGTGCCTCCATACGAGACTCATCATCGGGCTGATATGCAAAAATGCAATGCCTACAGTAGTCTCTTTTATATTTGATATAAAGTTTTATATAAGATATAAAACTGAGAGACTTATGAGATACTCTCATTAGTCGCATATTAGATACGATCTAATAAAGGACACAGTAAGACTATCTGTATGACAGTTAGTATAACTGTTTGACATTTAACGTGTCTTTTAAATATATAGTATTCATCTTTCGTAAAAGATGATTCCTTTATCGAAAGAGAGATTGATTGGAATGTCTAGTCAATCTTTATTTTTAATGTGGGACTTGTGCAGTGTGTGACAATGACAATCCTATCAAAGTACGTGCAATGCATTTTTACTTACCTGGCTCGCCAGCTGCCACATGGTCCGCCTGTTGTGTTGAGTTGATATGATGTTGAGGTGCTTCGACCTCTGATCCATTCCCGAACCGTTGTTGTGATGTGGTCCATTCCCGAACCGTTGATGCGATGTGGTGAGGTCCATTCCCGAACCGTTGTTGTGATGTGGTCCATTCCCGAACCGTTGATGCGATGTGGTGAGGTCCATTCCCGAACCGTCACCGTGTTGTGGTCCATTCCCGGACCGATCTCCATTCCCGGAGTGTTGTTGTGATGTGATGAGGTCCATTCCCGAACAGTCACCGTGTTGTGGTCCATTCCCGAACCGATCTCCATTCCCGGAGTGTTGCTGTGATGTGATGAGGTCCATTCCCGAACCGTCACCGTGTTATGGTCCATTCCCGAACCGATCTCCATTCCCGGAGTGTTGCTGTGATGTGATGAGGTCCATTCCCGAACCGTCACCGTGTTGTGGTCCATTCCCGAACCGATCTCCATTCCCGGAGTGTTGCTGTGATCTGATGAGGTCCATTCCCGAACCGTCACCGTGTTGTGGTCCATTCCCGAACGATCTCCATTCCCGGAGTGTTGCTGTGATGTGATGAGGTCCATTCCCGAACCGTCACCGTGTTGTGGTCCATTCCCGAACCGATCTCCATTCCCGGAGTGTTGCTGTGATGTGATGAGGTCCATTCCCGAACCGTCACCGTGTTGTGGTCCATTCCCGAACCGATCTCCATTCCCGGAGTGTTGCTGTGATGTGATGAGGTCCTTCCCGAACCGTCACCGTGTTGTGGTCCATTCCCGAACCGATCTCCATTCCCGGAGTGTTGCTGTGATATGATGAGGTCCATTCCCGAACCGTCACCGTGTTGTGGTCCATTCCTGAACCGATCTCCATTCCCGGAGTGTTGCTGTGATGTAGTGTGATGAAGTCCATTCCCGAACTGTCACCGTTGTGGTCCATTCCCGAACCGATCTTCATTCTCGGAGTGTGGTTGTGATATGATGTGATGAAGTCCATTCCCGAACTGTCACCGTTGTGGTCCATTCCCGAACCGATCTCCATTCCCGGAGTGCTGTCATGATGTGATGTGATGAAGTCCATTCCCGAACTGTCACCGTTGTGGTCCATTCCTGAACCGATCTCCATTCCCGGAGTGCTCATTCCCGAGCTGTCCATTCCCGGACTGTCTATTCTCGGACTATATCTCCATTCTCGGAGTGCCATTCCCGGCGTGCCATTCCCGGCATGCTCATTCTCGAGCTGTCCATTCCCGGACTGTCCATTCTCGGACTATATCTCCATTCTCGGAGTGCCATTCTCGGCAGAAACTGATTTGAAGTAATGCGGGCCTCGCCCCCAGAGTGCCATACCCGGCAGAAACTGATCTGATGCTATGTGGGCCTCGCCCCCAGAATGCTATATCTGGCAGGACTGATCTGATGTAATGTGGGCCTCGCCCCCAGAATGCCATACCCGACAATGCTGATACTGATGTAATGTGGGCCTCGCCCCCAGAATGCCATACATGGCAATGCTGATACTGATGTAATGTGGGCCTCGCCCCCAGAATGCCATACATGGCAATGCTGATACTGATGTAGTGTGGGCCTCGCCCCCAGAATGCCATACCCGGCAAGACTCATACTGATAAAGATGTGGGCTTCGCCCCCAGAGTGCCATACCCGGCAAGACTGATACTGATGCTAATACGGGCCTCGCCCCAAACTGATGCTGATGTAGGCCTCGGTCCTGGGATTCATTCCAAATTCTGACGACATGAGCCTCGGCCCTGGGATTCATTCCAAATTCTGAAGACGTGGGCCTCGGCCCTGGGATTCATTCCCTGGATTCATTCTAAATTCTGACGACGTGGGCCCCGACCCTGGGATTCATTCCCTGGATTTATTCCAAATTCTGATAAGGTGGTCCTCAGCCCTGGGATTCATTCCCTGGATCCATTTCCAAATTCTGACGATGTGGGCCTCAGCCCTGGGATTCATTCCCTGGATCCATTCCCTGGATCCATTCCAAAATCTGACGATGTGGGCCTCAGCCCTGGGATTCATTCCCTGGATTCATTCCAAAATCTGACGATGTGGGCCTCAGCCCTGGGATTCATTCCCTGGATTCATTCCAAAATTCTGATAATGTGGGCCTCAGCCTTGAGTTGATATTGATGTGGGCTTCGCCCCAAAATTGAAACTGATGTAGGCCTTGCCCCAAAACTGATACTGACGTGGGCCTCGCCCCAATACTGATGTGGGCCTCGCCCCAAACGGATATTGATGTGGGCCTCAACCCCGGGACTCATCCCCAAACGAATGCTGATATGGGCCTCAACCCCGGGACTCATCCCCAAACGAATACTGATATGGGCCTCGACCTCATGCTGACTCTAATGTGGGCCTCGCCCCATGCTGATACTGATATGGGCCTCACCCCAAACGGATACTGATGTGGGCCTCGCCCCCATGCTGATACTGATGTGGGCCTCGCCCCCAGACTGAAACTGATGTGGGCCTCAACCCCAGGACTCATCCCCAAACGAATACTGATACTGAAACTGATGTGGGCCTCGCCCTCATACATACACTGATGTGGGCTTCGCCCCAAACTGATGTGGGCCTCGCCCCAAACAGATATTGATGTGGGCCTCAACCCTGGGACTCATCCCCAAACGAATACTGATATGGGCCTTGCCCTCATGCTGACTCTAATGTGGGCCTCGCCCCCATGCTAATACTGATATGGGCCTCGCCCCAAACGGATACCGATGTGGGCCTCGCCCTCATGCTGATACTGATATGGGCCTCAGCCCTGGGACTCATCCCCAAAACTACTACTCGTATGTTGCTGATTCTGGTTGGCTTGTCTTTGCCGCTTTCTCTTTTTCTTCTTTTGAAACCTGTGAAAAACAAAACAAACACAAAAAAGAATGCAAAATATGTTACGTGTATGCATGCATGCATGAATGATTTTCCTATCCCGCTGGGTTAGGTTTTCCGCCAGTTCTCCAGGTGATTGCTCGGCCTTCTCTCTAGTCTCATGACCCAATATCTTGTTATATCCCTGATTCACGATGTAGTAGACTGGTCGCCCCCAGTCTTAATTTAGCTTTCTGCTTTTTGCTGCTTGCACTTGGTCAAGGTGAACCACATGGTGGGCTTTCCATATCATCATACTATATCACATGCTACGAAATAGTCCCAATAGTTACACATATTATTGCCCTCAAAGAATGCTCAGTATTGAAACCAGAGAACCTTCAAAACATTCAACGCAACTCAAATCCAAGTCTTTGAATAAATGATCTAAGCCAGACTCAAAGTGTATGTGTGCAAAGGTTCCTTCGCAGATTCATCCTTAAGTAAGCTAACTCAATGATTTCGTTTCAAAAATCGGGATCGATGGGTCAAACCAACCTAGATGTCTCAATTATGCCTGCAGCTGCTTTTCTGTGCTCAATGTGGTATAGTTTTATCTTTCTTTTCCTTTGTCTCTCTTTTTTCTTTTCTTTTTGAACTTCTTCTTTTTTTTTTCTTTTTTTTTTTCTTTTTTTTTTCAACACACCTACCCTTTAAGGTAGCATTTCTCCTCATGGTGGTCCTAATACTCACCCACGGGTAGCTTCACGCTTATCGGTTATAGGTGGTTCAATTCTTTTCATATAGACTTTTCTTTTATTTTCAACCATACCACACATCATAACATAAGCAAATCAAGATAGACATCTAAGCAAACAGTCATTCACCGACCTACAATTTCTTCAACTAATCACCTTGCCAACTACTCAAGTTTTCACCGCTAAGAACCTATAGTGAAGTGTTTACGAGTCTAACATAGATTAATCATTCAAAGTATCAGATAAAGGCACATCAAGAGTTTATCGTTTCTAAGGTTTCACCTTAAAGCAATCAATTTCATCATCGGACTTATGTCTAATTATCAAGGACTAAAAACAAACAATTTTTATTTTTTTCTCTTTTTTTTTTCTTTTTTTTTCTTTTTTCTTTTTTTCTTTTTTTCTCTTTTTTTTTTTCTTTTGGGCCCACCAATGGTCTTTCTCTCATTGCCGTAAATCTCTCTATTCCTCGGTTTCCTTTTCTCCAATATCCATGTTTGCTAAACTCTTCTTGACAAGTCTTTTCTTTTTCTAACCCAACGGATATCTATGATGGCTTTTAAGACACGAGGGTTAACATGATGCATGTATGCATGAGATGCATGGGATGTATGAGACATAATATGCATGGGGTTATCAAAAGCGTAAAGGGTGGCCCCAATAGGTCATACAACTATGGTTCACGTGTGGGTTTACGGGAGTGTGGACAAAGGCTCTCATTTGACGAAGGATTTCCCACAACTAGGACTCCCCACTCAAGGGTTCAAGCGACCAAGTGAGTGCACCTTTTTTATACCTTACGGTACGTGCCAACGAGTTAGGATGTGTGACTAACTGTCGAATGGATTTCCCATTGTAGATTCCCCAGAGGGAGGGTGGAGCGAGGCTCTCTTAAGTACCCAAGCCCCTTAGGCTCTTATCGCTTGGTGTCAGGAATAAACAACGAGTCCTCCAAACTAGTCTGTCACGACGAGCAACAAGTAATGATTATCTCGGTGTCTTCACAGCTTTTCCTTATAAAAAGGTAGTGAGTGAAGGAAGACACCCAACCATCACCTAGCTCCAACAAAGCCTTTGATTAACCCCTTTCAACTCACTATCGAAACGATTAACTAAAGCATAAATCATAAACATCACAAGACATGATTTCGGGGCCGATTCAAAATATCCCCAGTGGAGTCGCCAAACTGTAGACAACAGAATCTGGGCGACGCTTTTCTAGGCTCGCGGCCTAGTTGGGAAGTATGAAATAACATGGAGTCGCCACTCGGTGTGAACCAGGACAAAGATTTAAGGCCGCACTCACCCCTCGCAAGGGAAGACCTTAAACCGTTGGGTTCGGAATGGTCCCTTACTTATGTCACTTGTGATGATATGATTTGTGCAATAAACTAACCGAATCTATTCAACATTCATGCTCAAGGGTACTCAGATCTAACATGCTTTCATCCAAATAACTCCACGCAATATAACACAACGAGCATATTGAACAATTAAACCAAAGTAAACAAATAACAAATTAAACATAAACATAAACTAAACAAAGCATCATGCATAAAGAATAAAGAAACGACATGCCTAAATAACATAATCATGTTTCGAACATTAAATAATAAACTAAATTAAATCATGCTTAAAATAATAAACAAATAACCTAAAGACTATAGCATGCTCAAATACAAATTTGGATGAGACGAGATACATGTATCTTAAGTGGTACGTGGCATTGTATCCCGAGTGCAGACCATATTACCGTCCATTCGGAATCAGCTATGGAATTTACGTCCGGGTTTCCATCCGATATACCACAAAAGGGAACACATATCCCGCTCATTCAACAATCACATCATGCTTCAAACGACTCTCATGCAATTATATATCAAAATAAATAAAACAAAAATAAAGAAGATAAGTAGAAAGGTGCCCTCAGGTCTAACCTCTTTTATCGTCTAAGAAAGGGCATTACACGTCCGTTAGAAGGGTGAATGATCCGCAACTCTTTTGGTTCACTAATCCAACTTTTTCCTCGCTGTTTCGCTGTTTGGAGGCCGCTGTTTTCACTCCGTTTTGCTGCTGTTTTAAGGGTATTTTCTGGTCATTGTTTTGGGTAGTTTCGATGACTGTTTTGGGTAGTTTCAAGGACTGTTTTAGGAGGAGTTTTTAAGGTTGTGTTTGTGGGCTGTTTGAGTGGTGAATATGGGGCTGTTCGGGGCTGCTATTTGATGGCAAATTGGGACTGTGTATGGCATGAATTTGGGTGGTCAATGGGCAGTCTGTGTGGCGTGAAGGGGCTGGAGAGCTGAGGCTTTTACGTGAATTGAGTGTGTGATGGCGTGATGGCAGTGAATCAGCGTGTGTGAAGGGGCAATTAATCGTGAGTGGGTTGGCTTATGGTGCAGATTTATGCGTGAAGGATGGGCGTGAATCTGCTTGGGTGAAGCGATGAGCAGGGCGTGACTACGTGAGGGACGTGTGTGCAAGTGAGGCTATGTTGTGAGTTGAGAGAGGGACGTGTGGGCTGGTGAGAGAGTGTCAATAGGCTAGTGGTGAGTGATGGTGCGCTGTGTGTGATGAGTTGAGGGGCAGTTAACGTGAATTGGTGGCAGTTAGGCGTGAGCTGGGCGTGAAGGGGAGGCTGTGAAGGGAAATTTGTAGCGTGAGAATGAGCCAGCCAGCCAGGGTTTGAATGTGTGGAGAGGGGTTATTTTTATAGGCCAAGGGAGGGGATTTACCTTGTTGGGGAAGGAATGAGATTTGTGTATTAATTGGGGATATTTTAATTTAGTATGTGATAGGGAAAATCTTTTAATTAAGGGAAGTGATTTGATTTATTCTTTTTAGTTAAGGATATGATTTATTTAATTTAGGAAGGTGATTTAATTTAATTTAGGAATGTGTTTTATTTAAATTAGGAATTTAATTTAATTAATTTCAAGTTCAATTTAATTGGTGAATGTGATTTAATTTAATTTAAGTTTAATTTTAATTGGTTTTAATTATTTAATTGTGAGATGTGTTTTAATATTTTAATTTTTAATTTGTGAGATATGTTTTAATGGGTTTGGTATGTTTTAAAACAGAGTCCAACAAGCGAACCCGAAGCGAAACAAGCGAGTTAAATCTGACAAAATGCTAATTTCCAACTTTACCCTTCCAACGTCCGTTTCCCGCGGCTTTCACAACTAAAGAGGTAGTGCCTCCATACGAGACTCATCATCGGGCTGATATGCAAAAATGCAATGCCTACAGTAGTCTCTTTTATATTTGATATAAAGTTTTATATACGATATAAAACTGAGAGACTTATGAGATATCTCTCATTAGTCGCATATTAGATACGATCTAATAAAGGACACAGTAAGACTATCTGTATGACAGTTAGTATAACTGTTTGACATTTAACGTGTCTTTTAAATATATAGTATTCATCTTTCGTAAAAGATGATTCCTTTATCGAAAGAGAGATTGATTGGAATGTCTAGTCAATCTTATGCATCATAGGATGATGACGTAACAAATATTATATTATGTGCGATTAATGATATCAATTTAATCATAATTATTACGAGTTACTTTGATATGCTGAAGACCATACGATGGATCTTGAAACATGTTTTTGTTATCTTTGAGATATTAAGAACGAGTTTCTAATTCATGGAGAATTTAGTCTGCAACCATAAGATGTCAGATTAGTTTTGATCCTAATTATGATATTAGATGGTCTATGCCATATAAAGCCATAAAAGATACAGTGGGAGTGTCACCGTTGATTCTACTAAATTAGTGGAATCAGTTGCAACTTTTGAAGTATTGACTAATGAAGTTGCAAAGTGAGCTCAATGATTAGAAGTGTTGATCTTAGTTTTGTGCTTGCGGTTGTCTAATAGTATTTTGGATTTGATCCTATATACTTAGAGAACTCAGCAGCTATAACACAAAACTGATATTAGCATCCGAGTCATATTGATGTGGAATTTAGATTCTACAAAATATGAATGATGCTGGTTAAGGAAAACGGTTGGGTTTGTTGGACAAACTCGATATGTTTAAACCAGGCTTACTTGTTGTTGCCTACATCTTGAGTGCTAGGTGAGCTCTTGAAGGCCATGAGTATGTGATACACATTGAGATGTGTATAGGATACCATTGATTGACACTAGAGCAAGTGGGGAAATTGTTAGGGTTGGTGCTCAGAGTGCAATCCGGATCGTATTTATGTCCGATTCATAAATACGAGCAATTTTATTTTCCATAATATTACTAATTTATTGGTAGCACCCTTTGTCTTTTATACACTTATTCGATCTAATTACAATTGGATATCTTATTATGATTAGTTCGAAACTAAATCTGGTTTAGTGATACGTGTATATTAGACAAAGACCCTAGGATTTACAATATAATGCGCAGTTACAACGTAGTTTATCTTCTTTTGCATCGCATCATGGCACGTTATTTTAGTGTATAATTGCCTCTTTAATTATCTCTTTACATTATGCAGTTAATTGCATCTCTTTAATATGCATGCTTGTACAATTATTGTTTATTTGTGTCTGTTATTCCAATTTATCTTTTTATGCATGAACTTAGAAGTAGATTATCCTTGGAAATATATGTTGCTTAGGCTTGGTTAGATTATTGCACAAATCCTTTCATTACAAGTGGCATGAGTAATGGACCATTCCGAAACCAACGGTTTGAGGTCTTCCCTTGCGAGGGGTGAGTGCAGCCTTAAATCATTTTCCCAGTTCACACCGGGTGGCGACTCCATGTTATTTCTTCGGTTTAGTTCCCCCACAGACTATCCATACTCCCGACTGGGCCGCGAGCCTAGAACAACATCGCTGATTTCTGTGTCCTACAGTCTGGCGACTCCACTGGGGATAGAGAATCGGCGACGAAATAATGTCTTGTAATGTTTGTAATTTGTGCTTTAGTTAACCGTGTCTATAGTGGGTTGAAAGGGTTTAATCAAAGGCATTATTAAGGCTAGGTGATGGTTTGGTGTCTTCCTTCATTCACTACATTTCTTTAAGGAAAAGCTGTGTAGGCACCTAGATAATCTTTACCCGTAGCTCACTGTGACAGACTAATTTGGAGGACTTGTTTTTTATTCCTGTCACCAAGCCAATTAGAGCCTAAGAGGCTTGGGTATTTAAGATAGTTCACTCCACCCTCCCTCTGGGGAATCTACAATAGGAAATCCATTTGACAGTCAGTCACGTATCATAACTCGTTGGCACGTACCATAAGGTATAAAAAAGGTGCGCTCACTTGGTCGCTTGAACCCTTGAGTTGGGAGACCTAGTTGTGGGCAACCCTTCGTCGACGAGAGCCTTTGTCTATACCCCTATAAACCCGCATATGAACTGTAGTCGTAGGACCAATAAATACTATTCATTTATGCTTGTGTTTAGGACCATCATCATTTGGATTCAGTTGGAATTCTTGTCATGAGGTATGGGCTTCTTGGGCCATTTAAACTGGGACGAGTCCGTGCTTTATGGAAATTTGGCCGAAAGCTTCTCAAATGCCAATGAGACATTTTGTGTTTAGGCCTTTTATCATTTGAAGTTGTTTGGCCATGTTATCGCAAAAGTGTAAACCTGTTGGGCCTTTTCAACTGGGACAAGTTTACACCTCACAATAGTATGATTGAATGCTTTAAAATGATAATGGGCCGACTTATATATTCCATGCATCGCACGCATCTCATGCATCTCATGCATACATGCATCATGTTAACCCATGTATCTTAAAAGCCATCATAGATATCCGTTGGGTTAGGAAAGAAGGACTTGTCAAAGGTGTTTAACAAAAATAGATATCGGGAAAGGAAACTGAGAAACAGAAAACCTTACAAGGCAAGGATAGAGAGACAAGCGATGGTATTCAGTGAAATGATTAAGAAAAGAAGAGGCTCAGAAAGTAATGGAAGAAATACATGGCCGGGGTTAGTGGACCGCACATGAATGGGTTGAATTTGTCTCCCAAGATTATAAGACAAGGTTGTACTGGTTGACCATGGAGACAGACTGTGCAAAGTTGGTAAAACATTGTCATGATTGTCAAGCACATGGTAATATGAACCATCTTCCTACACAGAGTTACACGGGCTATCAGAGCCATGGTTTTTTTTCAGCATGGGGAATTGACATGATCGAGAGAGATTCGACCGATGCATCGAATGGACATCGCTTCATAGTAGTGGCAGTGGACTACTTCTCAAAATGGGTGGAAGTCGAGTCATTTTGCAATGTTATAGCAAAGCAGATGGCAAAGTTCATAGTTAAGAATATCATATGTCGGTATGGGATACTGCATCATGTAGTGATAGACAACAGAGTTCATTTTCAAGGAGAAACGAAGGCGATGCTACAGATATACGAGATTGGACATCACAAGTCATCACCTTACAGACCGCAGGCAAATGAGGCAATCAAGGCAGCCAAATAAGACAGTAAAGAAGATATTAGCCATGATGACAGAGACCTGCAAAGATTGAGCTAACAAGCTACCGTACGCCCTGTGGGGGGTACAGAACATCTGTGAGAACGACAAGGGGAGCCACGCCTTACTCTTTGGTCTATGAAATGGAAGCAGTGTGCAGTGGAAGTGAGATACAATCCCTACGGGTTCTAGCAGAAGCAGAGTTGCCTGAACAAGGAATGGGCCTCACAGAGATTTGAGCAGTTAGCACTGCTGGATGAGAATAGGATGAAGTCCTTACCTCACATGCAGATATATCAGAAAAGGCTGGCCCGAGCATTCAACAAGAAGGTGCGCCCTTCTAAGATCAGAAATGGTGACTTGGTACTTAGTAGTCAAGA
>SKCR01011143.1:0-21953 GCA_019454045.1 Zanthoxylum bungeanum | reverse complement strand
CAGTAGGCGGATATCAAAATCCTAAACATATATCTTATATATGCCAATACATCCAATGTATTACCTAACCTTTTTCCTCTGAATCAACTAAGCCTTGGCTTTGGCACAACAAACTAGTGATCCCAGTCAAGCGCGACCCATTGACCATGTAAAGCTTCGTAATCAATGTCGATGGACAAGAAGTGGTCTTGACTTGGCCAACAAACCACAACTTGGACAAGACACTGATATGGAACAAAGCCTTCGTGATTCAAACACATCTTTGACGGACAAGGGCTTGACTTTGGCCAACAACCCATGCCAATATCGGATCTTGAGTAAGAATCACTCAATGGAAGGAAAAACGCATGATATTTGATGAGGGTTTTTCGCGTGCAAATTGGCTACCAATTTAATTATCTTTGTTAAGGTCTCATCTTCATACACCCTTAAACATGCATTATAAACATAATAAAGCGCATATGAAATAAATAATAATGATATGCGGATGGATACTTTACATTGATCCTATATCAAATCTCTCATTTTCTCTATCCAAAGCTAGCACATGTATTTACTTCTACCCCCGTTACACTACACTTCTAAAGAAACCTCATTTACATTGAGGGGAATATGTGAGAAGAGAATACAAAGAGTATAGAGGTGATAAGGCTGGACACGCAGGTCCAATTTAATAAATCAAATTTATTACACAATTTCCAAAAATTGCCCCACCCGACTAATATCCATCTGATATACATTATTCATGCATCACAACCATGTATTCATACAAGCATGTTATCAATCAATCAATCCAATTAATTAATCTGATAATTAGTGATCATCCAATGTTCAAACAACGATTTGATTTTTTTTCTCGAGTCAAACTCGTTTTGCGAATAAGTACTGAAAGTACGAATTCTTGAATTAAATTAAACTACAACATTAAATCCAATTTAACATGTATTTAATACTAATTCACTATTCAATTACAAATTGAATATTACACTTTATTTAATGAACCTTTACGACTTAAATTCCAAATTTAATCGCAATGGGTCTCAAAGCCCAATTAACATCTAATGTTTTTTTAATTAAAGTCCAATGGGCTTTTAATTAATTTCTTAGGCGTGGACTTTTTGTCAACTCGGGTCAAACTGATAACCAAAATCCAATCCGGGAGTTACCCCATAAGCCTTTAAATTATTTTGGCCCATTAGGCCCAATTAAATAATTAAGGTCCATTAAGTCATAATTGGACTTTATGGATGCGGTTTTGGGCCCAATTGGATCCAACCAAATTGGCCTAAACCTAACTTGGTACAACCAAGCCCAAAAGCCCAATTACATCCTATAAGGCCCAATTTCCAAAATAAGCCCAATTAATTAACTTATAAAATTCCAAATTCCATAATTAATTAACCTAAGTGTAAATACACAATTAATTATCCAATTAACATTTCTAAAACATCAATTAGCCTAATTAATCATGCCTTTAACATTAAATAGTGTCCAACACAATTTATTAAAATCAAACCCATTTTACATGCTTTTGTTCTCGGTAATTAGGGGTTTTCCTTTCCATCTAATTCGGTTTCAATCCAATTGAATCCACAACAATCATCATTTCCCAAATCAATTAAACTCATCTAATGAATCAAAATACAAAAAAACACAATGAATTCATATCCAATTGAATTCGGCCAAGCCTACTTTAATTTGGGAAAATTGTTCCAAATCAAAATTCAATCCAATCAAATTCAATTCAACACTACCCACTTGTTTCAAGTCATCCAATGATCAAACAAACAAAAATTCACCAAGATATTAGGGTCTCAATTTTCGGCCAACATAAGCAATTTGGGAAAATGTTCCAAACGCATTTGCAAACAAATGATCCAATCAATCCTCAATTAAACATACTTTAAGCATTCTAATCATCCAATTCATCAATCATGCTCAAAATCAAGTTTACCCAAATTTGTCATGCCCAAAATTTGGGGAAAAATGGATCCAACCAATTTCATGAATTGATCATGCACAACATCAATTCAATTCAACCTCATTCAAGCATACTATACTAAACATTTAATCAATTGATGGTCAAATTGAGTTTACCCCCAATTTTGTCAACTTTGTGTTGGATAATATGACCCATAGCGTCACTATTTGTACAGATCACGGTGTTGTTGTACAAATTAACTATGTGACAAGGAAATTGCACTCTCATCATTTGTGATTAGATCACCATAGATGTATAAATGAAGAGAGGTCCATATGATTAGTTCCTGGATTGAGATGATATGAGACAGTATCAGTCCACGAAGGATTAATCATTAAATATCCCTAGCCGGAGTATTATCGAGACTGGACATCGATAATGCGGAATAGGCTAGTATTGCACTTGTGCGTGTTGTGAGGGCACAGCGGCATAGTTCTCATATATAAGTATTGGATATTTATGCAAGTGCAATAGGAGGTCGTGTTTCACCGATAGTACGGGAAACAGCTTCACTCTAGATAGACCCCTCGGAATCCCATTGATATTATAACTATGTGTCTATGGGAGGCCGAAATCAAGGTAGGTGTGTATAGTCTTACCTGAGACTTGCATCGCTAATACTTGCGATAATCGGTAGACTTTGGTCTTGGTGGTACAGGGCTTTAACCGGTTTTGTGTACACCACTATGGGTTTATCAGAGAGTCGTAGTGTATTGGGTGTGATGTCGAGACGGAAGTATCACTTCAGTTATATTGGAGATGATGTCACGCAGGATACGGTACTAGTGCTCTTAAGTGTTGCGCAACCAATCAGGATATTTGACCAGGTCATAAATATCCGATTATAGAGACTATGTTACCAGACATCCGACATGTGCTTCGGACGGGGCAGACACTTATCCAGCCCCAGCCCTAGCACGTGACTATCAGATACTGGGCCAATATACACAATACTACGGTATACTACGCTTGATACAGATCTATATATTCCTGTAAGAATATTTCTGGAGAATTGGGTAGGCATGGCGCTTTGCTAGAAGCCAACCTTGTCTTGTAAATCGATATAAATGTAGTACGAGGTACTTACGTGTTCGGACAGTCCGACGATCGTATTTACTGCCAACATATCCGGAGATCTCATGGGTCGGTTCCTGAAGATTCACCGATGACGTATGACTCGCACTTTGATTACTGGGATTAATTAGAAGAGAGAGATAGAATTAATCTGGGATTAATTCGATTAAAGAGAAATTAATCTGGGATTAATTGCGGAGATATTTTATATCTGGGATAAAATATTAATAAAGAGAGAGAACGATTAATTTGGAATTAATCGATAAAATAATATATTCGATATATTATTAGAAATTGGATTTCGACGCGGAATTAAAATTAGATTTTAATTCGGGCGAACGAATTAATTTAGAATTATTCGTTAGCGACGTGAATAATGATTTCGCTAGGCATAATCATTTAATTACGACGCGACGGAAAATTCATTAATTTGGAATTAGCGAACCCGAGCCCGAGAGTGATTGCGAGCGCATTCGCATTTCGAATTCGAGCGCGGCACGCAAGTCACATCAAGCGTCAAATCGCTAGTCGCGTCAATCGTCAAATCAATTGTCACTTTGAGTGATGTGACTTGACAACATGTCACTTTATTAAAGTGATGTGATGTGACTTAAAGTAAAAGTTGAAATGATGAAAGCTTTTTGCTTTTTTGACTTTTGTATTTGGTAAATGAAAAGGCTTTTTTTGTATTTGATTTTATTTTGGAAATAAAATATAAATATAAGTAAAAACCATTTGCCTTCTCTCTCTCATCATTCACGGTTTCACGTGAAATGATCTCCCTCCTTTTCTCTCTCGCTTGAAGCCGTTTTCATCTCTTTCTCTCTCGTTTTTCTGGTTCTGCCGAGAAGTATGAGAAACAAGATTTGATTTGTTCAAAACCAAGTGCTAGCACACCCTGAGTGATACATAGGTGATAGGGAAGTGATTCTTTGAGCTTGGAAAGCTTGAAGCTTGGAGCTTCAATGGAGTCCATGCATGGACCGAAAATGGTGGAGTCCAAACAGTCCAAACCGAGCAGCCCACTGTCAAGGAAAGCTACTGCCGAGCTCAATGGAGGATGAAAACGCAGCTTGTGTTCCTTCCTAGCATCAAACCCATCAATGTGAGTATATTCCGCACCTCCTTTGATGTGTTCATATGCGGTTTTTTGTGCATGATTTGTTGATCTTGGGACTTGAATTGAACTCTTACAATGGTATCTTGAGCTTTTGATGCATGAAAACCGAATTAAGGTTCTTGAGCAATTTGGGGCTTTTTGATTTAAGCTTGATTCTGACAAATTGATTGTTTAAGAATGCTTATATATGATCAATTTGAGTTATATGTAATCAATTTGATAAAAATTAATTGGATTGATTTTCCCCAATTTGCTTATTTTTGGTCAAAACTTTAATTTGGGTAAACTCGATTTAGGCATGATTTGGTTGAATTGTTTGATGAAGTATGCTTGAATGAGGTTGAATTGAAGTTGTGCATGATCAATTTCAAGAAAATTGGATTAGATCAATTTTCCCCAATTCTTTAGGTTGAACATGAAACTTGAAATTGGGTAAAATGTGTTTGAGCATGTTTTACTTGAATTGGATTTAATTATGTATTTAATTTAATTCGTAGAAATTGTACTTTGAGTACGTGTTCGCAAAACAAGTTTGACTCGAGCAAAAAATCAAATCTTTGTTTGAACATTGGATGATCACTAATAATCAAGATTAATTAATTTGATTGATTGATGATAACATACTTGTATGAATACATGGTTGTGATGTTTGAATAATGCTATCATCGATGGATATTAGTCGGGTTGGGCGATTTTGGAAATTGTAATAAATTTGATTTATTAAATTGGACCTGCGTGTCCAGCCTTATCTCCTATTTCTTTGTATTCTCTTCTCACCTATTCCCCTCCATGTAAAAAGGTTTCTTTAGAAGTGTATGTGTAACAGGGAGAAGTAATACAAGTGCTAGCGGGAGAGAGAAAGTGAGATTTGATCTAGGATCAATGTTAGTATCCATCCGCATATCATTATTATTTTATTTCATACTCGCTTTATTATGTGTTTAGAATGCATGCTTAAGGGTGTATGATGATGAGACCTTAATAAAGATAATTAAATTGGTAGCCAATTTGCACGCGAAAAACCATCGTTAAATATCATGCGTTTTTCCTTCCATTGAGTGATTCTTACTCAAGATCCGAGATTGCAGGGGTTGTTGGCCAAAGTCAAGCCCTTGTCCATCAAAGATGTGTTTTAATCACGAGGCTTTGTTCTATATCGGTGTCGTGTCCAAGTTGTGGTTTGTTGGCCAAAGTCAAGACCACTTCTTGTCCATTGACATTGATTACGAAGCTTCCATGTCAATGGGTCCGCGCTTGACTGTGATCACTAGGTTTGTTTGCCAAAGCCAAGGCCTAGTTGATTCAGAGGAAAATGGTTAGGGTATACATTCGATGTATAGACATATATAAGATATATGTTTGGGACTTGGATGTCCACCTACTGGATCTAGGAGTTGGATGAGATCCAATTGCTTAGAGATCTACCTAGTTAATTATCATACAATTTGTTGGCCAAAGTCAAGATGTGTGTGATATTTAACGGGATCCTAGCCCACTAGGAAACACGGTTTCCCGAGTACTCGACAGAGGGTAGAGGCTCGACGAAAAATAGTGGGAGGCAAGAATTGAATTTGCAATACTCGTTCAATTACTCGCCATACGCGCTCATTTAAATTATTTCGTCATTTAGATTAAATGTTAGTTAGACTAATATTTAAATTGTTGTTTTAATAAACAGTTGGACTGTATTATACTTGATTATATATAATTGGATTATACTAATCAATATATTTGAATTAATTAATTTCAGTTTACAGTTGATTTTATAATTGGATTATAGTAATCAATGTAATTGAGGTTAATTAATTTGGATTATATTGATTATATAGTTGGACTATATAATCATTATAATATATAAAGTACCACTAATCGTTGATTAAATAGTTTGGACTATTGTAATCAAGATAAAATTGAAAAGTTGGATATTTAAAATATAATCTAGGATTAAAATATTTTAAATGATTTAATTTTCAAATTGGGAATATATAATAGGTTACTTTATTTGATAAAATAACTTATTATACCTTAAGCCCAAATTAAGCAAGAAAGTAGAGCATAAAATCTTTGGAAGATTTTTGTGATGATGACTTTAATGCTTAATTTAATATACTTGTCATAAATCTAATTTTGGATTTAAGAAGTATTAAAATTGCAATTATAATTCTTGGAGAATTAATTGACTATTCATGTAAAGTCAAGTTTGCAATTGGGCATGTAGCACGAGGTGCACATTCCTTTCAATATTCTAAAAACCAAGGCTTGGCCTAAGGTTCCTAAAATATTGAAAAGGATAATTGACATATCCCAAAGTGACTACCATTTGGATATGGAAGACACGAAGGAATTAAAGAAAGGGCGAGGCTCTAACTTTAAAAATGTTTGTCTTAGTTATGTTCACAGCTAGTATTGAAATTAGATTTTAAATACTTAGTGTGGTACATAAAATATATTTATTGATGTTTAGAATCTGCTTTGAGCAGGATACTGACTTCAAGCTGAGATTAATCTGCGAATCAGAAACGGGATGAAAGTCGCTGCTGTTTCGACCGTAGATACCTAAGTTTAGGAACTACCCTTCGGTGTGTACTTAAATTAGGAACTGTTATAGTGTAACTAGTTTGACTAGAGACATTATCTCTATATCATTGTTTAAACCGTTGCGGATAAACCTTTATATTCTAGAACACTAAAGTGTTTTTTATATAAAAGATGATACTGAGATAAATACATTAGATGTAAATAACAGAATTTATATTTTGAATATAAATAAAATCTCAAACATATAAAATGACAAATAAATAGCTCAAATTGATTTGATCAATAGAGACTTATTTGTGGCATTGTTGTCTAGGATACAATTTAATTAGACTCGTATATCCACTTTTGAAGAGTGGGTACTAGGACTGATTTGACTATTCAAATAAGGTCAGCGAATCTAGTTTATTAGGTAAAGTACCTAAAATACTATTTACTTGGTAATAGTGTAAGTGCCACCGATCTGTTAGCCCTTTCATGGTGAAGTTAGTGGGCCCATATCTAGCTAGGCTAGATGTGAACATGAATATTTCGTGACCTTAACGGATGTGGCATCACGTTATGGTTATGTGTTTCTTTTGAAGAACACAAATCAGAAACTTTTACAGTTTCGACACGAAATAGACAAACAGATCGGCTATGGTATTATTCCGCCACGGTAAGACCGTAATGGAAAATACTTAAGCAGTAAGTGTCGTACATACATGAAAGAGTGCGGTATTCTTTCATATGAGGACTCCTCCCGAGACACGTCAGTTAGATGGTGTGTCCGAACGGATTAACCGAATCATGTTAGACATGATAAGGCTAATCACGAGTCACTCTGAGCTACTATTTCCTTCTAAAGGATATGTATTATCAGTGCAAAACTTATTTAGAATAAGGTTCCATATAAATCTGTTTGACAGATATCGTATAGGATATGAACAGGAAAGAAACGAGGTTTCTCATTCCTGATAATTTGGGTATGCCAGGCATAACGTTTGGATGATACCAAACTAAGGACCCAAATTGGATAAGTGCCAATATAGGTTATCCTAAGGGAAACCATAAGTATAGTACTTATAAATCTCACATGAGAACAATGTGATTGTTGTTCACCATGCGGTTTTCTTAGAGGAATACCGATATGCAGTGGTCAGTGGGAGGATAGTGATACTCGATGAAAATCGGAGTAATACTGTTCTAGGTACGAAGTCTTAATGGAACACAAATAGTTCATCTATAATGAATCTATACCATTAATCTTCGAGTACACAAGAACCGCGTAGATCAGAGAGAGTCAGAAAACAACCTGGGGTATGGGTTTCTGATCTCACCTCATAAAGATGTTAATCTTTTAAGGTACACCAACTGATTACGTATGAAGAAGTGATACAAGGTATCGACTCCCTATTATGGCAAAGTGTCATGAGTCCGGAATGGATTCCATGTTTAACAACTATTTTGGATACTAGTTGTTGTACCACAAGGCATTGTGCCTATGGTACATTAAACGTCTTCAAGGAAGACATACATGGAAGGCAACATACCAACGTACAAAGCAGGGCTTTTGACGGAAAGGTATCGTTATCAACATTGTGTTAATAACGGTTCAACCTTTTACCTGTTGCCATGGTAAATCCATTTTGAAGATGCTTGTTGATAACTGCATATTTCATTTATGAAATGTGTCAGTTGCAGATCAAAATCGCTTTCCTGAAAAGGAAACCTTTTGGAGGATGCTTTCGACATCCTGACGATTTTGTATAACCGACAAACAAGGTTTGCGGGTTATTCGATCCATGTTTGGATTGAAGCAAGCATAAGGTTCTTGGAACTGACGTTTTGAAATAATCATAATGGTTTATGATTTGACTCAAAACGAAATAATACTTGTGTATATAAGGAGGTTAGTGGGAGTGCACTGACATGAATGTCATGTAAAATAAAGATAATATGTCGCTTCTTGACAATGAAATTCCCATAAAACAATCGGTGAAAGCTTGGCTTTCATAAGAAATTCTCCGTAGAATTCTGGGGAGTAACAACCTTTATTCAAGGAATAAAGATCTACTGGGCTAGATTTGGAGTTGGTAACACTCTCTGAGAGATTGTACATTTAAAATGTACTTGTATTGGTGTCTCATACGCTTTGAGCATATGGAGTCACAATCGGGTCAATCCAAGTGATAGTCACTGGATTGAAGATTAAAGAACATCTGTTAGTATCTGAGAGAACTAAGATGTTGTCTTAAACCATGGAGATGGAGAACTTGAAGTGACTGGGATCACTGCTGCAAGTTTCCAAACTGGTAAATACTGCGGGTACTATAAAGTTTGAACACTGGGACAGTGAGAGGAAATCTTCCGAGCAAGATAACTATTGCCGAATTAACAACAAATGCGGATTATTGCTGCAGCTGAGGCAGCAATAGAAGCCATTTGGATCGATAATAAATCTAATTAGATTAGATATAGTTCTGTTAGCAGCTGAGCTAGGCGTCAGCACAGGCTAAAGAATTAAAGGTCTCATCGACGATCCAGATATATACTTCTATATCATCTGATTCGTTCGGATCATACATCGTGGCGATGTGATGATCGTGTGTAAATCACGTCAGACGATAATTAAGCAAATCCGCTGACGAAAACCTTTCCTCAGCAATTTGAGCAAATTGTACATAGTTCGGGTGTTAGACACTCGAGTGACTGGCTATGTGCCAAGTGAGAGATTGTTGGATAATATGACCCATAGCGTCACTATTTGTACAGATCACGGTGTTGTTGTACAATTAACTATGTGACAAGGAAATTGCACTCTCATCATTTGTGATTAGATCACCATAGATGTATAAATGAGAGAGAGGTCCATATGATTAGTTCCTGGATTGAGATGATATGAGACAGTATCAGTCCACGAAGGATTAATCATTAAATATCCCTAGCCGGAGTATTATCGAGACTGGACATCGATAATGCGGAATAGGCTAGTATTGCACTTGTGCGTGTTGTGAGGGCACAGCGGCATAGTTCTCATATATATAAGTATTGGATACTTATGCAAGTGCGATAGGAGGTCGTGTTCACTGATGGTACGGGAAACAGCTTCGCTCTGGATAGACCCCTCGGAATCCCATTGGTATTATAACTATGTGTCTATGGGAGGCCGAAATCAAGGTAGGTGTGTATAGTCTTAACCTGAGACTTGCATCGCTAATACTTGCGATAATCGGTAGACTTTGGTCTTGGTGGTACATGGCTTTAACCGGTTTTGTGTACACCACTTATGGGTTTATCAGAGAGTCGTAGTGTCTTGGGTGTGATGTCGAGACGGAAGAGTATGACTTCAGTTATATTGGAGATGATGTCACGCAGGATACGGTACTAGTGCTCTTAAGTGTTGCGCAACCAATCGGGATATTGTGACCAGGTCATAAATATCTGATTATAGAGACTATGTTACCAGACATCCGACATGTGCTTCGGACGGGGCAGACACTTATCCAGCCCCAGCCCTAGCACGTGACTATCAGATACTGGGCCAATATACACAATACTACGGTATACTACGCTTGATACAGATCTATATATTCCTGTAAGAATATTTCTGGAGAATTGGGTAGGCATGACGCTTTGCTAGAAGCCAACCTTGTCTTGTAAATCGATATAAATGTAGTACGAGGTACTTACGTGTTCGGACAGTCCGACGATCGTATTTACTGCCAACATATCCGGAGATCTCATGGGTCGGTTCCTGAAGATTCACCGATGACGTATGACTCGCACTTTGATTAATCTGGGATTAATTAGAAGAGAGAGATAGAATTAATCTGGGATTAATCGATTAAAGAGAAAATTAATCTGGGATTAATTGCGGAGATATTTTATCTGGGATAAAATATTAATAAAAGAGAGAGAACGATTAATTTGGAATTAATCGTAAAAATAATATATTCGATATATTATTAGAAATTGATTTCGACGCGGAATTAAAATTAGATTTTAATTCGGGCGAACGAATAATTTAGAATTAATTCGTTAGCGACGTGAATAATGATTTCGCTAGGCGTAATCATTTAATTACGACGCGACGGAAAATTCGTTAATTTGGAATTAGCAAACCCGAGCCGCGAGTGATTGCGAGCGCATTCGCATTTCGAATTCGAGCGCGGCACGCAAGTCACATCAAGCGTCAAATCGCTAGTCGCGTCAATCGTCAAGTGATGTGACTTGACAACATTTCACTTTATTAAAGTGATGTGATGTGACTTAAAGTAAAAGTTGAAATGATGAAAGCTTTTTGCTTTTTTGACTTTTGTATTTGGTAAATGAAAAGGCTTTTGTATTTGATTTTATTTTGGAAATAAAATATAAATATAAGTAAAAACCATTTGCCTTCTCTCTCTCATCATTCACGGTTTCACGTGAAATGATCTCCCTCCCTTTTCTCTCTCGGCTTGAAGCCGTTTTCATCTCTTTCTCTCTCGTTTTTCTGGTTCTGCCGAGAAGTAATGAGAAACAAGATTTGATTTGTTTCAAAACCAAGTGCTAGCACACCTTGAGTGATACATAGGTGATAGGGAAGTGATTCTTTGAGCTTGGAAAGCTTGAAGCTTGGAGCTTCAATGGAGTCCATGCATGGCCGAAAATGGTGGAGTCCAAACCAGTCCAAACCGAGCAGCCCACTGTCAAGGAAAGCTACTGCCGAGCTCAATGGAGGATGAAAACGCAGCTTGTGTTCTTCCTAGCATCAAACCCATCAATGTGAGTATATTCCGCACCTCCTTTGATGTGTTCATATGCGGTTTTTGTGCATGATTTGTTGATCTTGGACTTGAATTGAACTCTTACACTTTGGCCTACAAAAAAAATTGGGGAAATTTGTTCCAAACACAATTTATTCAAATTGATCTAATCAATCATTAATTCCATCTCATATAAGCATACTATAACAAACAATTTCATCAAAACATGCCCAAATTCGTTTTACCCAATTTTAACCCTAACTTTTTCATGCTTGTTCAAGGCTCAAGATACCATTGTTGAGTTCCTAATTAGGTCCCAAGAATCATCCAAAACAAGCATAAAATTGCATGAACACATCAAGGAATAATGGCGGAAACAAATACTCACAATGATTGGTTTGAGATGCAAAGAACACAAGTCTTTTTCTTGCTTCATCATGCTCGGTTTTCCCCCTTTTGAACTGCTGTTGGGCGCATTTTTGGGCTGTGAAAATTCCTCCATTTTCGGCCATTGAAGACCTCCATTAAAGCTCCAAGCTTTGATATTCCAAGCTCACAAAATCACTTCCCAATCACCTTTGTATTCCTCCATGAGTGTGCTAGCACTTAGATCTTGATACAAGATCAAAAGCTTCTCCATTTTGTGTGTGAAAACCAGAAAAATGGAGATGAAAATCGGTCACCATGACCGTGAGAAGAGAGAAGGTTTTTGGCTCCATTTTGCCTAAAACCGTATGCATTGCAAGAGAGAGAGATAAACTTTTTCATTTTGTTTTATATATATTTACCAAGTAAATAATAAATAAAACATATATTACTTTTAATACAAAAGTCAAAAAGCAAGAAATAAATAATGTTATATTTCATTTCAAGCTTTTAAAAAAAAGCTTTTCACCAACTCAAATCAACTATTCACATCAAATCCATCCAATTTAATAAAGTGACACATGTCATGTCACATCACTCAAAGTGACAAGTGACTTGACGATTGATGCGACTAGCGATTTGACGCTTGATGTGACTTGCGGCCGCACTCGAATTCGAAATGTGAATGAGCTCGCAATCACTCTCGGGCTCGGGTTCGTTAATTCCAAATTAACGAATTTTCCGTCGCGTCGTAATTAAATGATTACGCCTAGCGAAATCATTATTCACGTCGCTAACGAATTAATTCTAAATTAATTCGTTCGCCCGAATAAAATCCAATTTCAATTCCGCGTCGAAATCTAATTTCGATTAATATATCGAATATATTAATTTTACCGATTAATTCCAAATTAATCGTTCTCTCTCTTTAACGATATTTTATCCGAGATAAAATATCTCTGTAATTAATCCCAGATTAATTTTCTCTCTCATCGAATTATCCCAGATTAATTTTCTCTCTCTTCCAATTAATCCCAGATTAATTAAAGTGCGAGTCATACGTCATCGGTGAATCTTCAGAAGCGACCCATGAGATCTCCGGATATGTTGGCAGTAATAACGGTCGTCGGACTATCCGAACATGTAAGTACCTCGTACTACGTTTATACCGATTTACAAGACAAGGTTGGCTTCTAGCAAAGCGCCATGCCTACCCAATTCTCCAGAAATATTCTTACAGGAATATATAGATCTGTATCGAGCGTAGTATACCGTAGTATTGTGTATATCGGCCCAGTATCAGATAGTCACGTGCTAGGGATGGGGCTGGATAAGTGTCTGCCCCGTCCGAAGCACATGTCGGATGTCTGGTAACTAGTCTCTATAATCAGATATTCATGACCTGGTCATAATTCATGATTGGATGCGCATCACTCAAGAGCACTAGTACCGTATCCTGCGTGACATCATCTCCACTATGACTGAAGTGATACTTCCATCTTGACATCACACCCAATACACTACGACTCTCTGATAAACCCAGAATGGTGTACGCAGAACCGGTTAAAGCCCTGTACCACCAAGACCAAAGTCTACCGATTATCGTAAGTATTAGCGGTGCAAGTCTCAGGTTAAGACCAGATACACCTACCACCTACCCTGTGTCAGACTCCCTAGACACATAGTCATAATACCAATGGGATTCCGAGGGGTCTATCCAGAGCGAAGCTGTTTCCTGTACCATCGGTGAAACACAACCTCCTATCGTACTTTCATAAGTATCCAATACTTAAATATATGAGAACTATGTCGTTGTGCCCTCACAACGCGCACAAGTGCAATACTAGCCTATTCCGCATTATCGATGTCCTGTCTCGATAATACTACGACTAGGGATATTTAATGATTTATCCTACGTGGACTGATACTGTCTCATATCATTCTCCGTCTAGGAACAAATCATAGGGACCTCTCATCATTTATATATCTAAGGTGATCTAATCACAAATGATAAGAGTGCAATCTCCTTTGTCACATAGTTAATTTGTACAACAACACCATGATCTTTACAAATAGTGACGCTATGGGTCATATTATCCAACAATACCCGCAACGAGTTAAACTTAGATATAGAGATAATGTTTCTAGTCAAACAAGGTACATTATAACAGTTTCCTAATTTAAGTACATACCCAAAGGGTAGTTCCTAAACTTAGGTTTCTACGGTTAAAATAGCGACTTACTTCCCATTTTCGTCTCGCAGGTAGATCTCATCTGAAGTCAGTATCATGCTTATTAGTAGATCCCGCACATCAGTGCATATGTACATACCACATCCAGAATCAAAATCCAATTTTAAAACCAGTAGTGGATATGTTTATAACAAAGATATCTGAAGTCGAAGCCTTGCCCGTCTTCACTTCCTTTATATCTGTCTTTTCCATACAGCAGTCACACATACAGTGACCACGTTTGCCACAATTTAGGCAGACATCTTGGGATATGTCTTTTGTCTTCCCAGAAGACAATGACAATTTTGCCTTTGCCCATTTTAGAAGCTCTGGCTCTGCCTCCTTGAGTATAGCCATCAACTCTCCAAGAGTTTACTCTTGATTCATAATGAACCTGCCCCAGGTTTCGGGTAGAGACTATAAGATCAAATCTTTGGAAGTCTCGGCCACGTAGGTAATGCCATCTAACCTAGCTGATCGATGTCAGCAATCATCTGCGACACCTAGTGCTCGATAGATGTACCATCTGACATACGCGAGCGAAAGAGCTTCTTTTGCAATTTGTACTTCTAAGATCTAAGAATAAATCTATGATGATCTTTTAATTTCAACATCATGGTACAAGGATCTAATCCTTAATTTTGACGACAAAATTAAAGAGTCATTGCGGTAAGCTTAACGGATTGAGCACTAATCCAAGGATTATCCTGAGGTTGTCTTCCCAATCTAAAAATTGGAGCCGTTTAAAGACATTTTCTCCCAGGATTATGTTCTAAGCGCTAATCTTTCAGTTATCTTGATTCCAATAGTCCAACTATCTAATCAACGATTTCAGGTACAATCAAATATAATGATTACTATAGTCTAACTATATAATCAACTATTATTTCATTAGTTAAATTCAAATATATTGATTACTATAATCCAATTATAAAATCAACTATAAATGAAGTAGTTTGAATACAGTCCAACTATTTAATTTAAAACAACAATTAAATATTAGTCCATCTAATATATAATTAAATATTGATGAAAAATTGAAATGAGCGCGTATTGGCAAGTATCTAAACGAAATTGCAAATTTAATACTTGCCTCCCACTATTTTCGGCGAGCCTCTAACCCAATGTTGAGTACTCGGGAAACCTAGTTTCCTAGTGGGCTAGGATCCCGTTAAATAACACACAACCTTGACTTTGGCCAACAAGCTGTATGATATTTAACTAGGTAGATCTCTAAGATCAATTGGATCTCATCCAATTCCTAGATCCAGTAGGTGGACATCCAAGTCCGAAACATTTATCCAATATATGCCAATATATCCAATATATTCCCTAACCTTTTTCCTCTGAATCAACTAAGCATTAGCTTTGGCACAACAAGCTTAATGATTCCAATTCAGCAGAACACATTGACTTTGGAAAGCTTCGTAATCGATGTCGATGGAAAAAAAGTGATCTTGACTTTGGCCAACAAATCAAAACTTGGACAAGACATGTTATATGGAACAAAACCTTCATGTATCAAACACATCCGCGATGGACAAAGGTCTTGACTTTGGCCAACAAACCAGTGCCAATCTTGGATCTTGAGAATGAATCACTCAATGGAAGGAAAACACTTAATATTTGTTGAGGGTTTTTCGCATAATTGGCAACCAATTAATTATCTTTGATTAGGTCTCATCATACACCCTTAAGCATGCATTCTAAAAGCATAATAATGTATGGTAAATAAATTATAATGATATGCGGAGGATATATAATACAATTTGTTCCTAGAACAAATCTCTCCCTTTCCTCTCTCCCGCTAGCACAAATCTTCTTTCTACTACCCGTTACATAACACTTCTAAAGAAACCTCATTTACATTGAGTGGAATAGGTGAAGAGAAATACAAATAGTCAAGAGGTAATAGGCTAGACTCGCAGGTCCAATTTAATAAATTCTAAATTTATTACAACAATTTCCAAAATTACCCTCACTTATCTAATATCCATCTGATATACATTATTCATACATCACATCCTGTATTCACACAAAGCATGTTATCAATCAATCTAATCCAATTAATTAATCTTTTATTAATGATCATCCAATGTTCAAACAACGATTTGATTTGCACGAGTCCAACTCGTTTAAGAATAAGTACTCAAAGTACGAATTCTTGAATTATATCAAACTACAATATTAAATCCAATTTAATTTGTATTCAATACCAATTCGTTATTTAATTCCAAATTAAATAATTACACTTTAAATGTTCCTTTTAGACTTGGATTCCAAATCTAATCTTAACGGGTCTCAAAGGCCCAATTAGTATCCAATACTATTCAATTAAAGTCCAATGGGCTTTCAATTAATTTATTAAGGCATTGACTTGGCAACCAAAGTTCAATAAGGAATCACCCTTTGACACAAAATTAATTTTGGCCCATTAGGCCCAATTAATTTTAAAGGCCCAATTATCATATTTGGACTTTATGGAAATAGTTTTAGGCCCAATTGGATCCAACCAATTATCCTAAACCAAACTTGGCCCAACCAAGCCCATTAAGCCCAAATACAATATTAATAGCCCAATTCCAAAGTAAGCCCTATTAATTAAATTCCAATATTCCTAATATCACAATTCAATTAACTAAAGTGTATAGCCATAATTAATGTTAAATTAATATTTCTAAAAAACACCAATTACACTAATTAATTATGCTTTAACTAATCAATTTATGTCCAACACAAATTGAAACAAAATCAATTCATTTCCATGCTTTGATGGTCACTGCATTGGTGGATTTTTCTTAATTAATTTTGATTTCAATCCAATTAAATCATAAATCAATTTATCCATCATTTTAAACACATCCGATGGTCCAAAATCAAAATCACCATGACCTATGGTTCTATACCATATTCGGCCAAGCTAATGCATTTGGGGAAAATTAATCCAATTAATTTTTCATCAAATTGATAATGTATAACTCTAAGTTACATTATATAAGCATACTCAAACAATAAATTTGATCAAATCATGCTTAAATCAGAAATATCCAAATCAAGATTAAGAACCCTAAATTCAATTTCATGCTCAATTATGGCTCTGATACCATTGTTGGGTTTTCTAGGTCAATCCAAGATCAAATTAAGCAAGAAATAATGTGAATACAACAAAGTAAGAATGCGGAAAATACTCACTTTGATCGGTTTTGGATGTAGGAGATAACAAAAAATTCCAAGCCTTTGTGTTGTGCTCCAAGCTCCCATTTGATGTATGTAAAGCTTCCAAGCTTGTCCTTGAATTCCAAACTCATGGATTGGTTTCCCTATCACCTTTATATAACTCTTTATGTGCTAGCAATGGAAGAAATTTGCAACAAAATCTTCATATTTCTTCTTACAACTTTCGGCCAAGCCAAGATGAAGGAGATGGAGAGGCTCACGGTTTTGAGAGAGTTTGGGAGAGGAGAGAGTCTTTTTGTTTTTCAAAAGAAAAACTATGTCAAAAGTCTCACACAATTTTTGGTATATGCTTTTCCAAAAAGCTTAACTAAAATTGGAGGGAATATTGCATTAAAGTCTCTCAACTACTCCCATCACTCAAAATGACTAGATGTCAATCACCAAAAAGGTGACAAGACTTCCATCACTTAAAGTGACAAAATATGTGACTCGTGATGTGACTTGTGGCCCCACTTAAATTCAAAATCCGAGTGGGCCCGCATGTTGGACAATTATGACCCATAGCATCACTATTTGTACAAAACATGGTGTTGTTGTACAAATTAACTATGTGACAAAGGAAATTGCTCTTTTATCATTTGTAATTGGATTACCGGGATATATAAAAGATTAGTTCTGGATTAATAAGATATGAGACAATATTAATCCACTAAGGTTTAATCATTAAAATATCCCTAGTCGTAGTATTATCGAGATTGGACATCGATAATGTGGAATAGACTAGTATTGCACTTGTGCGCGTTGTGGGAGCATAATGGCATAGCTTTCATATATTTAAGTATTGGATACTTATGCAAGTGTGATAGGAAGTTGTGTTTACCGATAGTACGGAAACAGCTTCGCTCTGGATAGACCCATCAGAATTCCATTGGTACTATGACTATGTTTCTCTGGAAGTCCGAATCAGGGTAGGTGTATTTGGTCTTAACCTGAGACTTACATCGCTAATACTTGCGACAATATATATACTTTGGTTTTGGTCGTCCAGGGCTTTAACAGGTTCTGTGTACGCCTCTTCTGAGTATATTGAGAATCGTAGTGTATTGGGTATGATGTCAAGATGGAAGTAACACTTCAGTCATATGGAGATGATGGTCACGTAGGATAAGGAACTGGTACACTTATATGCTGCAGCTATCGGGATAATATTACTAGGTCATGTTTATCCGATTATAGAGACTAGTTACCAGAGATCTGATATGTGCTTCGTACGGGGCATACACAATTCCAGTCCCAGACCTAGCACGTGACATCCGATACTAGATCGCAATACACATTACTACGTATACTACGCCTGATATAGATTATATATTCCTTTAAGAATATTTCTGGAGAATTGGGTAGGCACGGTGCTTTGCTAGAAGCCAAACATGTCTTGTAAATCGGTAAAAACGTATTACTAGGTACGTACGTGTTCGGATAGTCCAACGACCGGATTTACTGCAAAAATATCCAGGGATCTCATGGGTCGCTTCCCAAAGATTCACCGATCACGTATGACTCGAAACTAATTAATCTGGGATTAATTATAGAGAGAGAAAATTATCTAGGATTAATTGCGCAGATATTTTTGTTGGAAAAAAAACCAAGCCCCAAGATCAACAAGAACAAGCAAAATATATAAATACATGAATGATTAATTGAAGTATGGCGGAATCATACTCACAATACTTGAAAATGGATGCTAAGATGGTGCGAAATTCCTCCCTTGTGTAGTGAAGCTTTCGGCCAAGAAGAAAAGAGGGACTCCAAGTCGAGTTTGATCCTTCCAAGCTCAAGGATTAGTTTCCCATATCACCTATGTATGATCCCTTGAAGGTGCTAGCCTTTGTTGTGATTTTGAATGCACAACTTCTTCAAATCTTGCCACAAAAATTGAAGAAATTGAGAGCCCAAAACTGCATGTAGTTTCGGCAATGTGAGAGTGAAGGAGTGTTATGATTTTTTGTTACAAAAAATCAATTTATATTTATGCCATAATATTTATTAATTAATAATAAACATATGACACAAATCATGCAATGGCTTAGAGTGTCAAACACTCAAACTCCATGCAAAACCATTGAGTGTATTGTACACTATCACCATGCAATGTATTAACAATTAAATAATGCATAAAATGACATGTGTCATGTGGGCCCCACACGTTTCCAAATGAAAGTGGGCCCACGTGCACTCACGCGTTCGGGTTCGATATTTCCGAAATACCGAACTTACGTCGCGACGTTAATTACATCGAATTTAAATAAATAATTGCGCCTAGCGAAATTATTATTTACGTCGCTAACGAATTAATTCTAAATTAACTCGTTTGCCCGAATTAAAATCTAATTTTAATTTCGCGTCGAAATCGAATTTCGATTATTATATCGAATATAATAATTTTACGTTTAATTCCAAATTAATCGTTCTCTCTCTCTATGTATAGTACTTTATCCAAGATAAAGTCTCTCCGTAATAATCCAAGATTAATCGAGTTTGAATCATACGTCATTGGTGAATCTTCGGGAAGCGACCCAAGAGATCTCTGGATATGTTGGCAGTAAATACGGCCGTCAGATTATCTGAATACGTACGTACCAAGTACTACGTTTTTACCGATTTACAAGACAAGGTTAGCCTCTAGCAAAATGCCATGCCTACCCAATCTCCAGAAATATTCTTATTGGAATATAAGATCTATAACAGGCGTAGTATACCGTAGTATAGTGTATATCGAACCAGTATCAGATGATCACATGTAAGGCCTGGGGCTGGAGATGTGTCAGCCCCGTACGATACACATATCGGACATCAAACAACCAGTCTCTTTGAATCGGATAATCCTGACCTAGTCATATTATCCCGATGGTTGCAACCATTATAGAGTACTAGTTCTGTATCCCTCGCGATCATCATCTCCATATGTCTGAAGTGATACTTCCATCTTGACATCACACCCAATACACTACGATTCTCGATAAACCCAGAAGAGGTGTACACAGAACCCGTTATAGCCCTGGACCACCAAAACTAAAGTTTACCGATTGTCGTAAGTACTAGCGATGCAAGTCTCAGGTTAAGATCATATGCACCTACCCTGAAGCGGACTCCCATAGACATGCAGACATATACCAATGGGATTCCGCGGGGTCTATCCAGAGCGAAGCTGTTTTCCGTACCATCGGTAAAACACAACCTCCTACCGCACTTGCATAAGTATCCTATACTTAAATATATAGATTATGCCGTTGTGCCCTTCACAACATGCACAAGTGCAGTACTAGTCTATTCCGCATTATCGATGTCCAATCTCGATAATACTACGACTAGGGATATTTAATGATTAAACCTTTATGGATTGATACCGTCTCATATCATCACAATCCGGAACTAATCATAGGGACTCTTACATTTTATATAAAGTAAATAAATTACAAAACGGTAAAAGGCAATTTCATTACTACATAGTTAATTTTGTACAATAATACAATATCATTTACAAAATAGTGACGCTATGGGTCATAACTGTCTAACAATCTCCCCTTGGCCTATAGCCAGTCACTCAAGCATCTAATACCTGAACTATGTATGTGTAGCTCAAACTTTTCCCGAGGAATTATTTTCGTCAGCGGATCTGCAATGTTGTCCTCTGATGCGATCTTTTCGATCTTCACATCGCCACGATGTATGATCTATCGAATCAGATGGAATCGTCGAAGAACATGTTTGGATCGTTGATGAGACCTTGGTTCCTTTCCTTAGCCTGCGCTATGGCCCCGCTATTGTCACAATACAATAGAACGGGCTCAGCTGCTAATGGAACTACTCCTAATCCAACTAGGAATTTTCGGATCCAAACCGCTTCTTTGCTGCTTCCGCTGCTGCAATGTACTCCGCTTCAGTTGTTGAATCGGCAACAGTATCTTGCTTGAAGATTTCCAGCTCACTGCTCCGTTATTCAAGCAAAATATGTACCCGCTTTGCGACTTGAAGTCGTCTCTGTCGGTTTGGAAACTTGCATCGGTATACCCAGATACCTCAAGTTCTCCATCTCCATAGATTAAGAAAACATCCTTAGTTCTTTTAAGATACCTAAGGATACTCTTAACCGCCATCCAGTGATCCTTTCCTGGATCGGCCTGATATCGACTACACATGCTCAAAGCATAGGACACATCTGGTCGTGTACATATCATGGCATACATGATCGATCCAACTGCCGAGGCGAACGGAGTCCGACTCATGTTGTCTCTCTCATCTTGTGTTTTAGGACACATGTCCCTAGATAGATAGACGCCATGTGATGTTGGCAACAGTCCCCTCTTGGACTGATCCATGTTGAATCTCTTCAACACTTTATCAATATATGTACTCTGGGAGAGTCCAAGTAGCCTTCTAGATCTATCCCTGTAGATCTTTATTCCTAGAATAAAAGCTGCTTCTCCCAGATCTTTCATGGAGAATTTCAATGAAAGCCAGCTTTCACCGACGTTAACATGGGAATGTCATTGCCTATAAGCAATTCATCGTCGACATAAAGGACAATAAAAGTCAGTGCACTCCCACTAACCTTCTTATATACACAAGGATCATCTACGTTTTGAATGAAATCATATTCTTTTATGACCTCATCAAAACGTTGGTTCCATGACCTCGATGCTTGCTTCAGTCCATAAATGGACCTATTTAACTTACAACAC
>SKCR01011142.1:0-21926 GCA_019454045.1 Zanthoxylum bungeanum | reverse complement strand
GAACGATTAATTTGGAATTAATCAGTAGAATTATTATATTCGATATAATAATTGAAATTCGATTTCGACGCGAAATTAAAATTAGATTTTAATTCGGGCATACGAGTTAATTTAGAATTAATTCGTAAGCGACGTAAATAATAATTTCGCTAGGAGCGATTATTTATTTAAATTCGATTTAATTAACGTCGCAATGCAAGTTCGGTATTTCGGAAATATCGAACCCGAACGCGTGAGTGCACGTGGGCCCACTTTCATTTGGAAACGTGTGGGGCCCACATGACACATGTCATTATATGTATTATTATATTGATGATGCATTGCATGGTGATAGTGTGTGATTCACTCAAATGTTATGCATGGAATTAGAGTGTTTGACACTCTAAGCCTTTGCATGGCTTGTGTCATAGATTTATTATTATTTAATAAATATTATGGCATAAATATAAATTGATTTTTGGTATCAAAAATCAAAAAGAACAAAGAAAAAAAAAACTCTCTTCTCTCTCACTTGGCCGAAAACTGCATGCAGTTTTTGGTCTTCATCTTCTTCATTTTGGTTGCCAAAAGCTTGAAGAAAAGGTTATTGTTTGGAACATACAAGGCTAGCACCTTCAAGGGATCAAAAGAGGTGATAGGGAAACCATCATAGAGCAAGGAATACACAAAGCTTGGAGCTTCCTTCTTCTTGTCTTCCTTGGCCGAAAGTCATCCCCTTGGAGCTTCCATTTGGTTTGTTTTTCTTCATCAACAAAGCATTGTAAGTATGATTCCGCCATACTTCGTCTTTTATATATATTCTTTGTTGTATTTCATGAATGCTTAATCTTTCCTTGGGACATATTATAGAACCAACAGTATGAATTGAATTGTAGGTTAAACAATGTGATAGTTTTTGTTGATAGTTTTGTAAGTCGTTTGCATTTGAATTGTAGGTTAAAGATTGCATGTAACTTGTTCAAATCTGAATAATGAAACCAGAACATGCAATATACTAGTATTGTCAGATCTATGTTAATATCTTAAATCAAGTTTTGGCAACAATTAATGTTGTTGCCTTTAATAGTGAGTTGTATATGTTGATGTCTGTGGGTGATGATTTTTATATACATAGAATACATCATCATGTTGAAAGTTGAAATCATTAGTTTTTGAGTTAGATTTTATACTTATCTAACTTTTTTGTGACTTTCTTCAATCTTCACCTAATTCAACTCATTACATTGTGATAGTTTTTCTTAATAGTTTTATAAGCAGTTTGATTTTGAATTGTGGGTTAAACAATGAACTTTTCTAAGCCGTTAAGTTTGTTATGTTTAATTTTTTCACCTATTTTTTTTAAATATAGTGGATGTTGATAGTTTTTTTTATGTACAAATGCAATGTTTATTGCCATTATACGTGTTTATGAAGCTTGGCATTTAACGTGGTTGTGAAGCTTTTTTCCAACTTTAAATTAACTTACTTATCATTATTGATGTATTTCTAGTCCATCGTCTCTATCATTTGTTGTAAACATAATGGCTAAAGGAAAGAGGGCTGAAACGAATGATCAGCCCCATGGACCGGGCAAGCATGCATGGTGCTATTATTATAAGTTACTAGTTAACCAAATAATTTCAATAGTGAAATAAGTTTATTTGATGATGTACATACAAAATTAATTTTACTTGTCTCGACAGCAAGTGTGAATCAAAGCGGATGAAAGAATAAGGTGTTAAACTTACCAAAGAGGTATGCAATTTACCATTTCACTTGTCTTTCTTATTTAACTTTATAGTTTGATTTATTAACTTTTACTATATTATTTGGTTATAGATAAAAGGTCACATAGGAACTAATTGGAAGAAAATGAGCTTGGAAGAGAAAGTAGCTTTTGTGAACAAGTATAATCAGGAATCTGTCAACCACGAAAGGTGGCCTCGTGGATTATTAGGCGATCCAGTAGAGGAGAAGGTAGAAGATAAAGACCCTAAATATAGAGGAATATCAAGATGTAGTGTCACTCAATTCTCGAAAATGGTTTCCACATTTACTGTTGAACAAGAAGAAGATGTAAGAGAGCTTGGGTTTGGAAGCCACTTGGGTCTCAGATGTGAGAGATTGTGACAAGAGTTATGTAGATGGTTGGTTAAATAATGTGACGTGGAGAGAGGGATAATAACACTAAATGGAACAGAATACAGTATGAGTGTTGATACTTTTACTGCAGTTATGGGTATTGAGGATGGGGGTTCCAAGTTTGAGACTTACGGGGAAGATAAGGACATAACTGGTTTAAGAGCCCAGTATTGTACTACTAAGAAAGGCATCCCAATAGCAATTGTGATTGAGAGATTAAGCACTATTACTACTGCAGATGATGATTTCTATATCCTTTTTTGTTTGTTTGCTATCAGTACTGTACTATGTCCTACTCCTGCCTCATACATCAACCCATATTACATGCATGCACTGAAAGATGTCTGGTCCATTAGATTTAAAAATTGGGCTACCTGGTGTTTTCAGTTTTTATGGAGTGGAGTGAAGAAGGTCAATGAAAATAAAACTTCTTCAATTAAAGGATGTGTTTTATTTTTAATGGTATGGAATTAATAACATTTGATCTCTTTAATTTCCTCATGTTGGTGCTACCAAAATGCACTCCATGTTTATCATTATGACATTTATTTGTTTATGCAGATTTTCTACATGTCGTCTTCTACTTACCAGCTCTCTTCACCAAGGAATGGTTGGCCTATCATGTAGTGGATTGCCACGGAAATAAAAAAAAATTTATTCAATGGGAGAAAAAATTTGGTGGTTTCGGGAGCAATGCGGTATTATTCTTTTAATAATTTCCTTTTATGGTATGCTTCAAGTTATCATTACAAAATTAATTATTATTTTTAAATTGTAATTAGGTTCCCATGAGGAATGAGAGTGGCCACCAAGATAGTTTTGTACGTGCAAGAAAGGAATTCGATCCAATTATGACAAGCCTACAAAGAATTGAGGAAACTATAGGAGAACATGTTAAAAAAACCTCGCAAGGCATGAAATTGATGGAATCTAAAATGGACGCATTGACAAAAAAGATTGATAAATTAGAATCATATTTGTTAGAGCTAAATTCAAATGTTTGTGGAGAACAAATGAGTCTGACTCATGAAACGACGTCTGTCTCTATCTTTGAAGGTGCACAGCCAGTCAATGCTAAGGAAGTAAATGCCAATGATAAAAAACCAACTAACATTAGTTCGTCCTCTTTGGACAACTCATTCAAGTTGAAACAGAAGCTTGCATCAGTATTTAATGAATCAATGGCCAACCCTAAACCATTCTCCACCCTTCTAAAGGATGAGGTATGAATACAAGGAATTATATGTTTTCTTTTACTTTCATTGTTATTATTTGAATATAATTTATGACTTATTTTCTTTCACCTAGTCCTCGATGGTATAATTGGACAGAAGGAAGAGGCGCAAGACTCTAACATGTCTTTAATTCTTAATCGGCCACTAAGAAACAGAAAGCCAGAGCCTTATCAACTGTCCCTATATGATCTTGTTTCAACAGGCGCAATGTCAAAATTTAAAGATGGTCCTTTGTTGGTCAACAAGGCAGTTAATACTGATCATTTGAAAATTATTCAATATGGTTTTAATAAATTCACTGAGAAAAGGTACCAAATCATTTACCACCATAGACTAAATTCTTTTCAATATATGTATATTCGATTGAATTTTTTTTTAAATCTTTTACGGGTTGCTTGCAGTGAGATTATTGTCCGGACCAGTCATGAACATATCACTCAGGGTAGCTTGTTGTCACTTTTGCCTGGTGAACCAGTTCAATGCGAGGTTGTGTCTATTGATTTTTATGATTTTTACGTTTAAGTTTGTAATAATAACTGATCTATTACTCAGGTCATTTGCATTAAGGCCGAGTACCTCACCATAGAGAAGTGTTTAAAAATACTACGGAACCAATCAATTGGTTTTTACCGACAACCTTTGCTGTTAGTATTTTCGTTCTACCATTAAATATATTATTTTCATTTCATTGCTTTATTTTTATCTAATTCCAAGTAATGATATTTTTGTCAATAAATGAATATGTAGCAAATGGTACTAGAATGAAATGCACAATATGATTCGTTTCGTAGAGCTTCCCAATTGAAAGATCGTTATCTGTGTGATCTGCAAAGATGCCAACAGGTCCAGTATATATATATATATGCTTCATTTATATTTTTTACGTTAGTATTTCTTAATTGCAACCTTATATCTTGTTTACTTTTCAATAGATATTTTTGTGCCAATCCATGACGAAGATTTCCATTGGTACATGTTATTGATTAAGATTAAAGAAAAATTTTGTGAGATTTGGGATTCTTTGCGGAGTGGTCATCGAGCGCGTAAATGACAAAACCAAGTGAATATTATTGTAATTCCATCTCACTTTTATTTATTTATTATTTATTTTATTTGATTGTATATCTATTATGCTGAATATTTTGATTATAACCAAATTATTTTCTCATTTAGCTGCAAGTGCTAGATGTTATCCACCACAGTTATATATTGAATACATTCACGGAACCTTGGAGCTTCTTGACTTTCCAAGTATGCTGTGGTATAGGAGTTCCAACCCGATCCAACGGGTATGATTGTGGGATTTATGTTATTAAATTTATGGACACTCCGGGAGTCATCACCAGCACAACTTATCTGGTACATGATAGGACTATTACGTTCAACTGTCTTTTCATATTCAAGTGCTTCGTATAACATCACAGTTCCATATATTCATATATTTACTGACTTGATTGTTTTGGATGGTATAAATACATTGAGTCGAGGTTCTTGGGTGCTATATATACTTACAAGTTTACATTATATATTTTCTGCTACTGCTTATGCTTAGTTGGGGTTGATTTGTATGATGGGTATTATCTTCAACTTTCTTTTCATATTCAACTGCTTTGTAGATCATCACAGTTCCATATATTTCTTTATTTACTGACTTGATTATTCTTGTTACTTGCTCTTAGACTTGGAATATTTCGTCTTCTAGGACAAAACAAAACCAAACTTTAGCTTTTAGTATTGAAAATGGGGAGACAAATTTCCTCACCTCACATCTTTTATTTTCTTTAATTTCTTCCATTGATGATCATGCATCTAACCAATCTAAATGTATCATCAACATTTGATTTTCTTTTGGTGCACAATTATTTGTATATTAAGATACAGATTAAGTTGTTGTGGGAATGATTCTCACTATAATGTAATGCCACTATTGTATTTACCAAAATGATGAGTAGAAAAATGCCATGAAGAAATTTTTGTGTTTTTATTGTACATGATAACAGGACAAGATCTAGAGATACTGAAATTGGATTAGTGATCTAATTTACCGACTTGATTGTTTTGGATGGTATAAATACATTAAGTTTAGGTTGTTGGGTGGTAGATATACTGACTAGTTTCCTTAATTTTTTTATATCATTTGACCAGCATGACTCCCAAGAAGCAAGAGTGACAATAGCATTGCAACTTATTGACTCTCTATTGAATGACAAACGTGATGAGGTCTTAAAGTTAGCAATGGGAGAATATAATACATAACAACAGTTGAATTCACTGCAAAAACCAAGAGTGAAACCTCCGAAATTGTCCGTTAGAATGGAAAAGAACACTAAAAAGAAAGGTCGTTTACGAAGAAAGGCTTGACATTTGCGTTACTGAGCATAGTCAATGCATTTTATGTACCCTAAAAACTCTCTAATGTACCTCATACTTTTGAATGCATATACTTAAAATAGTGAATTATATAGTGAATGCATTTTGTACACTGAAAAACTGTGAAATATAGCTGAAAATTATGTAGTTAATGTATTTTGTAGACTGAAAAACTATTAATTGTAGCTTCAAATTATGTAGTGAATGTATTTTATTGGAAATGCATGTACTCATAATAGTGAATGCCAGTTAGAGTGATTGCGTTTTATAGTGAATACAGTAACTGAAAATTAACATTGATTACATCTTGATTACATCCAAAATAATGATACATTTTGATTACAATGATTTTTTGTTTGAGGTCTAAACCTGCCATTACAACATCTAAAAATATTGATACGTACTGATTACAACATCCAAACATGTCATCCAAATATTGAATAAAAGACTATATGGAGTAAGGCCACCATGTGCAGTTTTCGTAACATGACTGTGAAGATGTTCCAAAAATATTACTTTCACTACCAAAACCTGCAAATGTTTCCATGTTTATTCATTTCGGTAATCAAAAAATCTCAAAATCATTCACATATTAATACCTGCAAATGCTTCTGAGGTCAATGGCGTTGGATACGTAGATGACGTTAGACCATCACTTGCAAAACCTACAAATATTTACCTACCAATTAATCTGTGAAGGAAATGAATTTTTTAACAAACTAAAAATACACACTAAATATAAGCAAATCTAGTAAATTATTCCCTCTTCTCTCTCTAACTGAAAATTTTAACATACTAAAATTTTTCTAAATTCTTAATACATGTTGAATATTCTAGTGTCGATGGCATCCAATATGTTTGTGAAGATACACTAGTCCCACTCATACTACTTCCACCTTCATCATTAGCAGTAATAGTTTTTATAGAACAATTCCTTTTGTTGTGCCCTATTTGTTGATATTGGCTATATTTTCTATTTTTCACTACGTCATTGTTTATCCTTTTAGCACATCCTTTTGTATTAATAATAATAGGGTTTTTGACTTGTATGCCCGTATCACAACCCATAACATTACCAAGTATTCCATCTTCTTCAATCGCAATAACTTCCTGAAATTTGCTTGTCAGCCGTTGAATCTCAGATAAAGCTTTTGTGTAAGCATGCTCATTTTTTGATGCTATAAAACACAAATTATTACATGCTGCTGCCAATGAACCAAATTTGGCAACCTCCATAAGGTGCTTATCCATGTGAGGAGGTGCAATATCCACAATATAATTGGCAGACTTTTTTGTGGATTTGGTCCAACGCTCTAAAATAAACGTAGGTGGTATACGAACCATTTGCTCTAATTTCATAACATGAAAAATATGAGAACATGGAATACCTAAAGACTCTAGAATCTTACATGAACACGCTATGTGCACTCTTTCAACATCAAAAACAATTGTCCATCTAAGTCCTGGGTGCTGAAACTTAGTAATTGTATAGATATTCGAACCAATGGACTTGTCACAATTGATCATAATTAACACTGCCTCACAAACTATATCTTCCCGAACCCATTGAAATACATTCTTTGTATAAACCACAGAAGAATGTTTTTCGATGCTATGTAGATGTGTCGTTAACACTGGACTACTATGGGTCGAATCAAACTCGTCTTTTGTTTCTTTATGCCGTATGCAGTACAATGCATGATATATTTGTCGAATAAAATCATACAATTTCAACTTCACTTGAAGAAAACGAGACAAGTATGAATTTAAACTCTCACACATTTGCGTCGATCGCATTCCATAAAAAAAATACCTTTCAGATAAGCCTCGGCCCATTTTCCACATTTCTGGTACATCTTTTGAACCCATGCATTTTTCTCCAACCCCAACTCAGAAACTAAATCAACCCATTGTCTTTCAAATTCATCTATGGATAACGGATTCAACATGAATGAGCTAAATTTGTTGGTGAATTCTTCTTTCTTGATATTTGCTTGAGCATTTCTATGAAGATGCCAACAGCACAAACGATATGAACAGCCTCCCAGAACTGTTTTAATTGCCTTTGACATTGCCTTGTCACCATCAGTTATGACTGACCTAGGTTGTTTATTATGCATTGCAATAAGAAATATATGTAACAGCCAAATATATGAGTCAACTGTTTCATCACTGAGTAAAGCAAAACCGAAAATAGTTGTTCTTCGATGGTGATTAACCCCAACGAACACAACTAAAGGTAGGTTGTATGCATTTTTCTTGTATGTTGATGAGTGGTATTTATATCAATATTTCTCACTCATTTATCCTAATATTTTGTATAGTTTCTTGAGTCTTGTGAATATTTTGATGTGTTTTGTGTTATTTTGTAGATAAATAAAGTTTCAGGACATTCTGGAGGTGATTTGGGGCAAAACAATGAAAATTGGACAAAAAGGGCAAAATCATCATTTCAGCGTCGCGACGCTGAAGCCTTGCGCATCGCGACGCCCAGGATGCGCCGAATGTGCTAACATGCGTCGTCTGCCACGTGTCAAAATCTGATAGGTTGGACTTGCTAACGTGCGCCGGATCTTGCTAACGTGCGCCGCCCTTGCTAACATGCGCCGCATGCCACGTGTCATCACCTCATTGGACCACCCAAACCGCGTGCCACGTGTCGCCTCTCTCTTGGACCGAATAATCAACGAATCAGAGCATGCCATGTGTCACCATTCTATTAGACCGAATTTACACCCAATCACAAGATTACACGTGGCACGATTTCATTGGACCGCATCGCCAGCTAACCAGAGCGTGACACATGTCACCAATTATTGTGCCGACAGCCGCGTGGTCAACGTACGCGTGGACTCCAGAAACTGTTTCTAGCGTCGCGACGCTAGTGCATTTTCAGCGTCGCGACGCTGGACCAAAATATGCCTATAAAATGAGCCGCCATTTCAGTTTTAGGGGCACCATTCTCTCTCATTTCTTTGATGTAAATCGGGAGTTTCTCTCTCTATGTTCTTTTAATTTAAGTTTTGTAATTAATTTTTAATTACATTCTGTAATAGTAATTACTTTTTATAATAGTAATAGTAATTTATCTTGTTTTTACTGTTTCAGTTTTACTATTCATCCATGATGAGGTAACTTCTCCTTGCTAAGGTGAAAGGTAATTCTTTTACTGTTACTATTTAGATTAATCTCCCTGAAATATAATATATTTATTATTTAAAAATTTGACTTAATAAGGATACCGCCATATTGGTCGGTTGGCTATTAAATTTAAATTGGTTTAAACCTGACTAATCCAGGATACCGCCTATATGGCTGGTTGATAATTAAATTTTCTTACTGCCTATATGGCAGGTTCATGGACAAATCATACCGCCTTTATGGCTGGTCGGACTTAATTTGAATTAATCAGGTTACCGCCTAAATGGCTGGTTGGTAATATTATCACAAGTTTATATATTATTTTATGGGAGATATTTAAAATAGTAAATAGTAAAAGTAATTCCTTTTACCTTAGCATTTTATTTTATTGTTATTTACTTTTCAGTATTTACTTTACCGCATTTACTATTTCGCATTTTTACTTTATGGCTTTTACTTTTAAGTTTTTACTAGCCCTAGCCATGTGTCATAACTAAGTTAGTTATCTAGGGTTGTGATGAATTTCAATATCACTGGTTTATAAGGGTTAGATTATAGTTTGGGTAATATAAAGATTTATTTATTGAGTCTTAATCTTAATGCTTTTTATTAACTGGCCATTAATAAAATTGATTAGGTAAACTTAAAATGAACTAGACATAAGGATTTTAAGTTTAAGACCTTAGACTCAATAACCCACGATCTTCCTTGAGGATAGATAACCCTTTAATAGATTTCCTTACAGGATAGACATATACCTGTCGGGCGGGGGTAGCCATAATTGGAACTTAAACTTAATGAATCCAGATAATTGGTTGACATAGACATATGGTTCAATTGGGTTAAACTGGGTATTTGTGTCTAACCATCGACAGAGGTATTCACGTAATTTAGAGTTCCAGGTTAATAAATCAATATATTACCCAGCTATAGGATAACCACTTCATCTTTAAATAATATTGAAAAGATTCACAACCCTAGATAGTTTTTAATATTGAATTTTCTTAAAACTTACTTTCGAACAATTTTATTTACTTGTCTTTAAATTTAGAATCGTCGCCATTTCAAATCAATCAAACAACCTGTTAGATACTAGTAATCATTTGACCTCATAAAATTAATAGTTTAGGTATTAAGTCCTCGTGGATCGATACTTTTTATACTACTTGAACGATACGTACGCTTGCGTTATACGTGTGTGTTTACGCCGGTCAAGTTTTTGGCGCCGTTGCCGGGGACTTATTTATCTTTCACTATTAGTTTTAAGGTTAGATACCTTTACTTGTATCTAATTTTCTTTTTACTTATTGTTTTTATTTTCTTGTGTTTCAGGTTCTCAGAAACTTCATGAGACGAACCAGAAGCTTTGAACTTCGACCGCTTGACCCGGAAATTGAAAGAACCATCAGACAGTTGAGAAGGGAACGGCGAGAAGGCCAAGAAGCTTTAGTCAACATGGAACCTGAACCTTTGAATGTTGTACCACCAATTCCCATTCGAGACAGAACCATTTCGGTGGTTGACAGACTCATTTCTTGTATTGTACTTCCTCCATTACCAGCAAATGCAGGTGACATCAAAACATGCATTCAGATGATTCAGCAGTCAGTTCAGTTTGGAGGAAATGCAATTGAAGACCTTAATACCCACATCAGCAACTTCCTGGAAGTTTGCGGCACTTTCAATTACAACCGAGAGGCTGAAGAAGCAATGAGACTGCGTGTTTTCCCATACTCCTTGAAGGACAGAGCTAAAGCTTGGCTACATTCACTACCAGCAGGTTCCATCACAACTTGGAACATTTTAGCCACTAAATTTCTTGCAAAGTACTTTCCACCAACCAGAATTGGAAAACTGAGAAACGACATCACATCCTTTGTACAACAAGACTCGGAAACTCTCTACGAAGCTTGGGAAAGGTACAAGGATTTGTCCGGAAATGTCCTCATCATGAGATTCCAAAATGGCTTCAAGTCCAAACTTTCTATAATGGACTTTCGGGAATAATGAGAACCACAATCGATGCGGCTGCTGGAGGAGCCCTGATGGCAAAAGGAGAAGATCAAGCCTGGGACCTAATTGAAGAAATGGCCAACACAATTCTTTGTGGCCAACAGAAAGGAGCATGATCCAAAGAATTGCAGGAATTTATGAAAGTGGAGTCAATACAGCAGTCAATACCAAGCTGGACCAGATATGCAAATTCATGGAAACTTTTACCACTGGATCCACAAGTTCACCATATGGACGAGCACCGGAACCAAACCAACTTGAAGAGACGGTGAATTATGTCAATAATTTCAACAGACAGGGGAATAATCCATATTCCAACACCTACAACCCAGGGTGGAGGAATCATCCTAATTTTTCATGGAGTAACAATTCAGGGCAAAAGAACAATCCACCACCTGGATTTCAGCAACAAAACAAAAGCCAGGAGCAGACAAATGAATCAGGAATAGCAGAAGTGCTGGCTCAGTTAAAAAAGTACGATGCTATGATTCAGAGCCAATCAGCTTCTATTAAAGCACTGGAGAATCAAATCGGCCAACTGGCCAATGCCCAGAGTTACAGACCACCAGGAAATCTTCCCAGCAACACATAACCAAATCCAAGGAACCGAGGAAAGGAGCAAATTCAAGCCATTACTTTGAAAAGCGGTACTGAGATCAACAAAGATGTAGGGATCAAGGCAACAATTGAGGAAATTCCAAAAGATGCAGTTCCACAGATGGAGGAAAAAGAAAAAGATCAGATCATTCCACCTCCACCTTTTCCTCAGCGACTTCAGAAAAACAAACTGGACAAGCAGTTTGCTCGTTTCTTGGAAGTTTTCAAAAAGCTGCACATCAACATCCCATTTGCAGAAGCCTTGGAAGAAATGCCCAGTTATGTCAAATTCATGAAAGATATTCTTTCGAGAAAATGAAGATTGGGAGACTACAAAACAGTAGCATTAACAGAAGAATGCAGCGCCATCATTCAGAGGAAACTTCCCCCGAAGTTGAAAGATCCTGGCAGTTTCACAGTTCCATGCACCATTGGAGAACATTACATCGGTAAGGCTTTATGTGATTTAGGAGCCAGTGTTAACTTGATGCCTTTTTCTATTTACAGGAAACTGCAGATTGGAGAACAATGCCTACCTCAGTTTCATTGCAACTTGCTGACCGAACACTTGCATTTCCAAGAGGTGTTGTTGAAGATGTGCTGGTGAAAGTAGACAAACTAATTCTCCCAGCAGATTTCATCATCTTTGACATGGAAGAAGACAAAGAAATACCTATCATTCTTGGTAGACCATTCCTGGCTACAGGTAAAACTGTGATTGATGTGCAAAAAGGAGAACTAACCATGAAAGTGCAGAACCAAGAAGTGACCTTTAATGTTTTCAAAGCCATGAAATTCCCAAGTGATGAAAAGGAAGAAGAATGCTTCAGAGTTGATGTTGTTGAAAGTATCGTTCAAAATATTGAGCTAAATTCCACAGACACACTTGAAGCATGCATCACTAACATGACTGACAATGAGCTAAATGCTGAAATCCTGGAATATATCAACTACCTTGACAAACCATTCTGATTCAAAGCGACACCACCAGTTGAAAGCTGGGAACTGCCCAAGAAAGATCGAATCAAGCCTTCGATTGAAGAACCACCACAGCTGGAGCTGAAGTTACTTCCGAGCCATCTCAGGTATGTATTTCTTGGAAACAATTCTGAATTACCTGTTATTATTTCTTCTTCACTAACATTGGAACAGGAAGAAAAGCTACTGAGAGTAACGAGAACACAAAAGAGCCATTGGCTGGACTATAGCAGACATTCGAGGCATTAGTCTATCATTTTGCATGCACAAGATTCTGATGAATGATGAGTACAAACCCACGGTGGAGCATCAACAGAGACTTAATCCAATCATGAAGGTGTTGGATAAAATGACCCATAGCGTCACTATTTGCACAGATCATTGTGTTGTTGTAGCAAATTAACTATGTGACAAGGAAATTGCACTCTCATCATTTGTGATTAAATCACCATAGATATATAAATGAACAGAGGTCCATATGATTAGTTCCTGGATTGAGATGATATGAGACAGTATCAGTCCACGAAGGATTAATCATTAAATATCCTAGCCGGAGTATTATCGAGACAGGACATCAATAATGGAATAGGCTAGTATTGCACTTGTGCGCGTTGTGAGGGCACAACGGCATAGTTCTCATATATATAAGTATTGGATACTTATACAAGTGCGATAGGAGGTCGTGTTTCACCGATGGTACGGGAAACAGCTTCGCTCTGGATAGACCCCTCGGAATCCCATTGGTATTATGACTATGTGTCTATGGGAGGCCGAAATCAAGGTAGGTGTGTATAGTCTTAACCTGAGACTTACATCGCTAATACTTACAGTAATCGATAGAATTTGGTCTTGGTGGTACAGGGCTTTAACCGGTTCTGCGTACTCCACTTCTGGGTTTATCAGAGAGTCGTAGTGTATTGGGTGTGATGTCAAGACGGAAGTATAACTTCAGTCATATTGGAGATGATGTCACGCAGGATACGGTACTAGTGCTCTTAAGTGTTGCGCAACCATCGGGATGTTATGACTAGGTCATGCATATCCGATTATAGAGACTAGTTACCAGACATCCGACATGTGCTTCGGACGGGGCATACACTTATCCAGCCCCAGCCCTAGCACGTGACTATCCGATACTGGGCTGATATGCACAATACTATGGTATACTACGCTTGATACAGATCTATATATTCCTGTAAGAATATTTCTGGAGAATTGGGTAGGCATGGCGCTTTGCTAGAAGCCAACCTTGTCTTGTAAATCGGTATAAACGTAGTACGAGGTACTTACGTGTTCGGATTATCCGACGACCGTATTTACTGCCAACATATCCGGAGATCTCATGGGTCGCTTCCTGAAGATTCACCGATGATGTATAACTCGCACTTAATTAATCTGGGATTAATTAGAAGAGAGAGAAAATTAATCTGAGATTAATTGCGGAGATATTTTATCTGGGATAAAATATTAATTAAAGAGAGAGAACGATTAATTTGGAATTAATCGATAAAATAATATATTCGATATATTATAAGAATTGGATTTCGACGCGGAATTAAAATTAGATTTTAATTTGGGCGAACGAATTAATTCGTTAGCGACGTGAATAGTGATTTCATTAGGCGTAATCATTTAATTACGACGCGACGGAAAATTCGTTAATTTGGAATTAGCGAACCCGAGCCCGAGAGTGATTGCGAGCTCATTCGCATTTCGAATTCGAGCGCGGCACGCAAGTCACATCAAGCGTCAAATCGTTAGTCACATCATGCGTCAAATCAATTGTCACTTTGAGTGATGTGACTTGACAACATGTCACTTTATTAAAGTGATATGATGTGACTTAAAGTAAAAAGTAGAAGTGATATGGTTGTTGGAAAAGCATTAATAAACTTTTACTTTTTGACTTTTGATATATTTTATATATGAAAATGATTTATATATTTTGTTTTTGTTTTTGGAAAATAAAATAAATATATAAACCAAAAAATCATTTTCTCTTCTCTCTCACCACTCACACATCTCTTCCTCTCCCTCTCTTTTCTTCTCCCTCTCATTCACGGCTTAGAGCCATTTTTCTTCTTCTTCTCATTTTGGTCATTGCCGAATTGAAAGAGAAGAAGTGAGAGGTTTTTGTTACAAAAATATGTGCTAGCACACCTTGGGTTATACATAGGTGATAGGGAAATGAATTTGTGAGCTTGGAATTCCTTTTGGAAGCTTGAAGCTTGGAGCTTCAATGGAGTCATCAATGGCCGAACATGGAGGAGACCACCACCACCAACGCCGAGCAGTCCACCTGTGCGCAGCTCACTGCCGAGCAGAAACATGCAGTGCGTTTTTGGTCTTGTTCTTCCTAGCATCAAACCCATCAATGTGAGTATGTATTCCGCCTTACTCCTTTGTGTATTCAACTCGTTTTTATGCATGTTTGTGATCCTTGGGACTTGATTGAAACTCTACAATGGTATCTTGAGCTATTGGTTGCATAAAACGAATTAGGGTTCTTGAGCAAAATTTGGGGCTTTTTGATTTAAGCATGATTTTGACAAATTGTTTGTTTAAGAATGCTTGTATACGAATTAATTAGAGTTATATGTAATCAATTTGAAGAAAAATTGAATTGGATTGATTTTCCCCAATTTGCTTAATGTTGGCCAAAACTTTAATTTGGGTAAACTCAATTTGAGCATCAAATGATTAAATTGTTTAGTATAGTATGCTTGAATGAGGTTGAATTGATGTTGTGCATAATCAATTTCATGAAATTTGGTTGGATCCATTTTTCCCTAAATTTTGGGCATGACAAATTTGGGTAAACTTGATTTTGAGCATGTTTAATGAAATTGGATGATTTAGAATGCTTGAATGTTGTTTAATTGATGATTGATTAGATCAATTTGATGAAAAGTGTTTGGAACAATTTTTCCCCAATTTGCTTGTGATGGCCGAATTTGGCAAGTGCCCTATTGTCTTGGTTTTTTGATTTTTGTTCATTGGATGACTTAGAAATCATTTGGGGATGTTGAATTATGTTTGATTGGGTTCAATTGGATTGTGAATTTGATTTGGGCATAATTTCCCTCTTTGGCCGAGACTTTAGCATGTATAAATTGGGTTTGATTTTGATTTAATTATGTTGGACATGATTAATTGATGTTAAGCATGATTAATTGGACAAATTTGATGTTTTGGAAACTTTGATTTGGGCAATTAATAATGCTATACACTTTAGGTAATTTAATTGGAAAATTTGGAATTTTTGGAATTAAATTATTGGGCTTAAAATTGGAATTGGGCTTTTTTAAGTTGTTATTGGGTTTATTGGACTTTGTTGTACAAAGTTGGTTTAGGCCAAAATTGGTTGGATCCAATTAGGCCCAAAACCGCTTCCAAAAGGCCCAAATGCAACTAATAAACCTTTAACGTTTAATTGGGCCTAATGGGCCTAAATTAATTTATGGGCTTATTGGGTAACTCCCGGATTGGACTTTGGTTGCGGGTTTGACCCGAGTTGACCAAAAGTCCACGCCTCAAGAAATTAATTAAAAGCCCATTGGACTTTAATTAAATTAATATTGGATATTAATCGGGCTTTGAGACCCGTAGCGATTAAATTTGGAATTTAAATCGTAAAGGTTTATTTTATAAAGTGTAATATTTAATTTGGAATTAAATAATGAATTAGAATTAAATGCGTATTAAATTGGATTTAATTATGTAATTTAATTTAATTCGGGAAATCGTATTTTGAGTACGTGTTCGCAATACGAGTTTGACTCGAACAAAATCAAATCTTTGTTTGAACATTGGATGATCACTAATTATCAGATTAATTAATTTGATTAGATTGATTGATAACATGCTTGTATGAATACATGGTTGTGATGTTTGAATAATGTATATCGGATGGATATTAGTCGGGTGGGGCAATTTTAGAAATTGTTGTAATAAATTTGATTTATTAATTGGACCTACGTGTCCAGCCTTATCTCCTATTTCTTTGTATTCTCTTCTCACCTATTCCCCTCTATGTATATGAGGTTTCTTTAGAAGTGTAGTGTAAAGGGTAGAAGTAAATACATGTGCTAGCGGGAGAGAGAAAGTGAGAGATTTGATCTAGGATCAATGTAAAATATCCATCCGCATATCATTATTATTTTACATATGCGCTTTATTATGTGTTTAGAATGCATGTTTAAGGGTGTATGATGATGAGACCTTAACAAAGATAATAAATTGGTAGCCAATTTGCACGCGAAAAACCCTCGTTAAATATCAAGCGTTTATTTTCCTTCCATTGAGTGATTCTTACTCAAGATCCGAGATTGGCAGGGGTTGTTGGCCAAAGTCAAGCCCTTGTCCGTCAAAGATGTGTTTTAATCACGAGGCTTTGTTCCATATCGGTGTCGTGTCCAAGTTGTGGTTTGTTGGCCAAAGTCAAGACCACTTCTTGTCCATTGACATTGATTACGAAGCTTCTATGTCAATGGGTCCGCGCTTGACTGGGATCACTAGGTTTGTTGTGCCAAAGCCAAGGCCTAGTTGATTCAGAGGAAAAGGTTAGGGTATACATTCGATGTATAGGCATATATAAGATATATGTTTGGGTCTTGGATGTCCACCTACTGGATCTAGGAGTTGGATGAGATCCGATTGATCTTCGAGATCTACCTAGTTAATTATCATACAATTTGTTGGCCAAAGTCAAGATTGTGTGATATTTAATGGGATCCTAGCCCACTAGGAAACACGGTTTCCCGAGTACTCGACAGAGGGTTAGAGACTCGACGAAAAATAGTGGGAGGTAAGAATTGAATTTGCAATACTCGTTCAATTACTCGCCATACGCGCTCATTCAAATTATTTCGTCATTAGATTAAATGTTAGTTAGACTAATATTTAAATTGTTGTTTTAATAAACAGTTGGACTGTATTATACTTGATTATATATAATTGGATTATATTAATCAATATATTTGAATTAATTAATTTCAGTTTACAGTTGATTTTATAATTGGATTATAGTAATCAATGTAATTGAGGTTAATTAATTTGGATTATATTTGATTATATAGTTGGACTATTATAATCATTATAATATATATAGTACCACTAATCGTTGATTAAGTAGTTGGACTATTGTAATCAAGATAAAATTGAAAAGTTGGATATTTGAAATATAATCTGGGATTAAAATATTTTAAATGATTTAATTTTCAAATTGGGAATAAATAATAGGTTACTTTATTTAATAAAATAACTTATTATACCTTACGCCCAAAATTAAGCAAAATAAGTGGAGCATAAATCTTTGGAAGATTTATGTGATGATGACTTTAATGCTTAATTTAATATACTTGTCATAAATCTAATTTTAGATTTAAGAAGTATTAAATTGCAATTTATAATTCTTGGAGAATTAATTGACTATTCTAGAGGAGATAAAGTCAAAGTTTGCAATTGGGCATGTAGCACGAGGTGCACATCCTTTAGATATTCTAAAAACCCAAGGCTTGCCCTAAGGTTTCTGAAATATTGAAAAGGATAATTGACATATCCCAAAGTGACTACCATTTGGATATGGCAGACACGAAGGAATTAAAGAAGGGCAAGGCTCTTACTTTAAAATGTTTGTCTTAGTTATGTTCACAGCTAGTATTGAAATTAGATTTTAAATACTTAGTGTGGTACATAAAATATATGTATTGATGTTCAGAATCTGCTTTGAGCAGGATACTGACTTTAAGCTGAGATTGCTCTGCGAATCGGAAACGGGACGAAAGTCGCTGTTTCGACCGTAGATACCTAAGTTTAGGAACTACCCTTTGGGTATATACTTAAATGGAACTGTTATAATGTAACTAGTTTGACTAGAGACATTATCTCTATATCAGTGTTTAATCCGTTGCGGATAAAACCTTTATATTATAGAACACTAAGTGTTTTATTATATAAAGATGATACTGAGATAAATACATTAGATGTAAATAACAGAATTTATATTTTGAATATAATAAAAATCTCAAACACATATAAAATGACAAATAAATAGCTCAAATTGATTTGATTAATAGAGACTTATTTGTGGCATTGTTGTCTAGGACACAATTTAACGAGACTCGTATATCCACACTTTTGAAGAGTGGGTACTAGGACTGATTTGACTATTCAAATAAGGTCTGCGAATCTAGTTTATTAGGTAAAGTACCAAAAATACTATTTACTGGTAATAGTAAAAGGGCCACCATCTGTAGCCCTATTCATGGTGAAGTAAGTGGGCCCATATCTAGCTAGGCTAGATGTGAACATGAATATTTCGTGACCTTAACGGATGTGGCATCACGTTATGGTTATGTGTTTCTTTTGAAGAACACAAATCAGAAACTTTTAGAGTTTCGACACGAAGTAAATAAACAGATCGGCTATAGTATTATTCCGCCACGGTAAGACCGTAATGGAAAATACTTAAGCAATAAGTTTCTTATATACTTGAAAGAGTATAGTATTCTTTCAAATGAGGACTCCTCCCGGAACACGTCAAAGTGACGGTGTGTCCGAACGGATTAACCGAATCATGTTAGACGTGATAAGGCTAATCATGAGTCGCTCTGATCTACCATTTCCTTCACCGGATATGTACTAACAGTGCAAAACTTATTTAGAATAAGGTTCCATATAAATCTGTTTGACAGATATCATATAGGATATTGAACAGGGAGAAACGAGGTTTCTCATTCCTGATAATTTGGGAATGCCAGGCATAACGTTTGGATGATACCAAACTAAAAGACCCAATTGGATAAGTGCCAATATAGGTTATCCTAAGGAAACCATAAGTATAGTACTTATAAATCTCACATGAGAACAATGTGATTGTTGCTCACCATGCGGTTTTTCCTGAGGAAATACCGATATGCAGTGGTCAGTGGGAGGATAGTAATACTCGATGAAATCGGAGTAATACTGTTCAAGGCACGAAGTCCTTAATGGAACACAAATAGTTCATCTATGATGAATCTATACCATTAATCTTCAAATACACAAGACACTCGTAGATCGGATAGAGTCAGAAAACAACCTAGGGTATGGGTTTCTGATCTAACCTCATAAAGATGTCAATCTTATGAAGGTATACCAACCGATTACATTTTGAGGAAGTGATACAAGGTATCGATGTTGGTTATTCTAAGGTCCCAAGATCAAATCAAGACATGAAATAATGCGTGAACACATCAACGGAGGTAGCGGAATACTCACATTGATCGGGTTATGTCGATTTGAAGATGAATCATGCCCAAAACGCACTGCCCTTCATGCCAAACTGCTGCAGTCCACTGTCCCTGCAAAACAGAATTTCGGGTCCCAAAACGAAGCTCCAAACTCCATCGGATGAGTCCCGCCTCATGGTCGAACCTCCCTACCACCTTCGCAGACTTGTAAGTGTGCTAGCACTTGATTTCTCACCATGAGAAACCACTCTTGCTTCCCTTATTCACGCCCAAACTGGTTCAAAACCATGAAGAATAGCCACACTTGGGCGTGAGAGATGAGAGAATTTGAGAGAAAAATGTGTGTTTGGTTAAGTTAAAAATGATTTACCAAAAATCAATTTATATTTATGCCATAATATTTATTAATAAATAATAAAATTATGACACAAAACATGCAATGGCTTAGAGTGTCAAACACTCAATTTCCATGCAATAACATTGAGTGCATTGTACACTATCTACATGCAAAGCATTAGAATGACATGTGTCATGTGGGCCCCAACACGTTTCCAAATGAAAGTGGGCCCACGTGCACTCACGCGTTCGGGTTTCGATATTTCCGAAATACCGAGCTTACGTCGCGACGTAATTCAATCGAATTTAAATAATAATTGCGCCTGGCGAAATTATTATTTACGTCGCTAACGAATTAATTCTAAATTAACTCGTTTGCCCGAATTAAAATCTAATTTTAATTCCGCGTCGAAATCTAATTTCATTTAATATATCGAATATATTAATTCATCGATTAATTCCAAAATAATCGTTCCTCTCTTTAGACGACATTTTATCCCGATAAAATATCTCCGTTATTAATCCTAGATTATTTTCCTCTCTCTCTCTCTTATAAAATCCCAGATTATTCAAGAGTGCAAGTTGTGCGTCATCGGTGGATTATCGGGAAGCGACCCATGAGATCCCCGGATAATCTGGCAGTAAATACGGTCGTCGGAGTATCCGAATCACGTACGTACCAAGTACTACGTTCTACCGATTTACGAGACAAGGTCGACTCCTAGCAAAGCACCAAGTCTTCCCAAGTTCTCCGGACATATTCATCAAAGAATATCTAGATCTGTATCAAGCGTAGTGTAGGCATTGCATTTTTGCATACCAGCCCAATGATGAGCCTCGAATGGAGGCACTACGTTTTTTAGTTGCGGAAGTTGCGGAAAGCGGTCGCCGGAAGGGCAAAGTCAAGAATTGACTTTTTGATGGATTTTTTCGTTTGTTTTGCTTCGGGTTCGTCGTCGCCTTTTCCTTTTCAAAATCATCCTTCGCTCGGATCTTATGCTCGCTCTTTCTCACACACATTTCTCTCTCTCTCTAAATTTCCCCACTTTGTCCCCATTTTCGGCCACATGCATCCATCACCAATTCTCTAATATTCGGCCACCCACCACCTTCTCTTTGTTTATTTATTTCCTTCACAAGCCAAACAGCAACCCCACTTTCCTTTTTTTATTTAACAAGAAGCCCCATGCCCTTTCACGTGAAACCAACTCCTTCCCCCACCACTTTTTTATTTCAACAAACGCCACCCACCAAAGACAACTTGCTGCCACCTTACATAACAAATGCACCCATGTCCTTTCCAAAAAAAGCCTTATCTCCAATTGTCAAAAACCCATGTGATCCCTTACAATCATCAACCCATCACCGAATTTCCTTTGTTTTTGCTCCCTTGATTGCCCTTTAATCATGCCCATCACTCCTCCCTTCATGGTCCACACGGCATTATTATCCAAGACACCATGAATCATCATCTTCACAGCAGCCCCTCACAGCCCTCACTTTGAACAAACCAGCCCCTGTCTCATTCCCCTTCAAGCATCAAATAAACCCTAACCAGTCGCCATTCCTTCTCTCAGGCAACTAACCCTCATGACCACGTAACTAGCAGCCCTCCCATCTCATGCACGTACTGCCCTTCAACTAAACCACACACGACCTTGACGCCCCTTGGCACTGCCAGGACCTTCACGCTCAGCTCATGAAGCTACCCTATTCACGTCCCTAAACCAACAAACACGCATCTGCCCCTCATCACCGACTCATTTCCATTTCACCGACTACAGCCCATCATCACCGACAAAACAAATCACCACCTCTCGGCACCATGACCTTCACGTAACCTCACTCACACCACTCTCTCACTCGCAACTCCACAAGGAACATAAACCTTAATCACAGCCGA